>JANUWF010001292.1:0-205000 GCA_026120185.1 Voacanga thouarsii | reverse complement strand
GTTAAAATGCATGACCGTGCTCAAATATATCAATTTAAGATATTGATATTATTTGTTTGAATAGTCTACTATGAGATCGAGAAATAATTGATTAAGCTTAATAAGGATGGCATGCTCCATTCCTTATGCTTAATCTGGATATCGTATGACAAAAGGACTAAATATAAAATTATGGTTTAGTTCAAAGAGATCACTTATTTTCATTTAACTTGGATAGTTATAATGTTTTGCTAGAAACCGCTTATAACTTGTGAGCCATTTAAATGTGATTTGGGCACACTGCCAGTGTTAAATGAACCTATAAGGTCATACAATAAGTGAACTTGTTAGATTATTTTTCTGGTAATCAGATTCAATAAAATTAGAAATATGTCTAAGTTAATTGAACTTAGAAAATTTACCAGATATAATGAATCTGAAAATATGTCCACATTCGATGTATCTGAACGATGTCTAGATTGTAAGAATCTGACTTAGTAAATTAATTAGTTAAATTACCGAGATAATGGCAAAATCTTATCATATCAGTTTTAATTTAATTTGAATTTAAAAGTAAAATATGATAAGATATTATCAGAGTTGGACTCTAAGAGGTTCGGAGGGGTTTTAAGAAAACCCTAGCCGTCTTCTCTAGAGAACCGTTCTGTTAAAATATTCGTGCCTCCATTCACTAGAAAAAAGAAGCTTCTCAAACCCTAGGCGCTAGCACTCTCGGGATAACGAGTTAGTTCGCCGTGTCTATCCGATAGAGGACGTTCACACACTACAACGTCTGGTGATCGTTCGGGTTGCACGTACGACAGCACAATCAGAATCGAAGGATTTTGTTTACGCCGAATAGAGGTAATTCTGTAAACCTTAGATCTTTTTAATCGTTTACTTGGATCCTCGGAAGGGATTCGTAAATGTTTTCCGCGTTTAGGAGTTCACGAATCCTAATACTGAAATAAAGATAAATGTATCATACTAATATTGCGATTCCTTAAACTAGACTGAATTTTATAATTTTTGTAGTAAAGTTCTTAATTTTCGGATGAGGACTAACGCCAAATCATCCATCAAAAACTAGGCTTATCTAGGGTTATTTCATGTAGTCTGCAAACTTCTTCTTAATGTTAATATTACAGTTTTGATCACCACAGAAATGACAAAAATTAAGATAATGGAGATTCAACTATATCTAGAATCTCCAGTAGGTTAATAACACAATGTTAGGAGCCAACACATAAAATTTGAGATCACGAGTACTGGAAACTTCATATGAATTCTTAAAGAAAAGAACTTCTGTAATGTTTTGCTTAGAAAATCACTTATTTTCTCAAGAGGAAGCCCCATGAAACTTTTGAATTCTTTTGGGGGGCTTTAAGGTTTTGAGGCAATCCACCTTTTCAGGTATATGAAAAGCGCAGAGAAATCTTCTCACTTTCTTTTTGAAGTTTGAAAATACGCTTTAACATTTTTGTTTCTGTATTGCATGTGTTCACAGTTGTTCTTTACTTCATTTCCCCCTTTTAGTTAAGCCACCATAGGTATCTTCATGAGTGAGATCTTCCCATTTATTTTCCTTGACATAGTGCTGTCCTAAAAAGTCAGAAATTGGCTTTCAACAACACCTGCCACCACCACCCATCCCCCCCCAGAAAAAAGGTAGAATTTTGGTTAAAGAATCTTCTGGATGTAGATAATGTTTTTAGTTCAATTCATGTCTGCAGATCAGTGGGAGATGCAACAGCTGCTTTTGTACTTGCTGTTCTTGAGGGAAGCACAAAGCCTGGTGTTTGGTTTCCTGAAGAGGTATATTCCTTCATTGCTTGTTCCTGGATGATGTGGTCGTATCCAGTTAGTCTTACTTAATCTCTCCTTGTAGCCTGAAGGAATTGCAATTGAGGCAAGGGAAGTTCTTCTCAAACGTGCTGCACAAGGAACATTCAATTTCATAATGAACAAGTATGAACTTGTCTTGTTATACTTGTTTTTTATCCAGTTACTTGTGCTCTCTATCATCAATTAAATGAATGTATTCTTCCGCATAGGGCACCATGGATGGTAGAAACAAATCCTAAGGAGATGGGGTTTGGTATTTATTCATGATTTGCCTACGAAAGTTTGATCAATGATTAATGATCTCTGTCACTCCCAGATGTCCACATGAGAGGTAATATGGTATTGTTGCAGGAATGGTTCGAGTTAACATACATTTCTTTGGTTAGCTGACTTTGACCCTATATTTCTCCAAAAGCTGAACCAAGTTGAAGGGTGTCATTTTGCAGTAGTGAATGTGATTCAACAATTACTCCCTTTGTACTTGTGGTAGATAGGATTGTCCCACACTTAATTGAGCTAAAAGAGGAACTCATCTCTCTCTCTCTCTATATAATGGTCTAGTATGGGCTTGGAATTTAACTATTAGTAATGGATGTAGACTAATATTGAAGTCAACATTTATTAGTTAAACAAATACATTATTGCTCAATACAAACACATCAGCAATCAAGCAAAAATTTTCGAAGCAATAATATAAATTATCTTTTTTAACACGTGCAAAGTGCTATATCTTTTCAATTGTGGATTTTGGTTTTCTTCATTGTTGAATATAAATTGACATGAAGGGGATCAAAGATATCCCTCTTCTGCAGTTTGAGGAGGGATCTACCTGATGCAAGTTTGGGAGACTCTGTGCTGCTCCAGACGTTATTTCTCAAGCCAAACGGTTTGAATATTTAGTGTTCAAAATGTGAATTTTTCACGTTTGGACACAAATACTCAATTTGATTGTGATTTTTATTGTTTATTTTCAATAACTTACATAAAATATTATTGGAAAATTACAACTTTATTTATCTTTTTTAATTATTTTCTTTTCTATATTACAATTATATTAGTATGTCACATCTCTCTTTAATGAAGAAAAATATTTGTTTTAAATTTTCAATGTTTTTGGCTCTTTAGTTTTGTTAGTATGAAAAATATTTCTTCGTGTGTTCATATTATTCCTAATATGAGCATAATAAAATCACAAAAAAAAAAAGTGAAATTAAAATTTTATAGAATTATCAATAGCAGAAGTTAATAAAGACTTTTTGATGAATATCGTGGTTATTTTGAATATATTTCAATTTATATCATGTTTAAATTAAAATTGTTCACCAAAAAAAAAAAAAAAAGAATTACATTCTGATCTCATTTGTCTGCAATCACGGTTACTAAAAGCACAATTTGTATTGTCACATTTGTTTGTTATTGCACCAAACTATTCCTTAAAATTATTAGTAAATTTTAAAAGTTTACACTATCTAATAGGATTTTATAGTATAAAAGACGAGAAAGTATCATCAATATTTGATAAATCTACAAAGACTAACAGCGTATAAAATATAAATCTAAAGAAGGCAACTATAAAAGAATTTGGACAAGTGCTGCAACTGAAGTTTTCGACATAATTATGCAATCTTCATAACACATTGAATATATAGTATTTTTTATATAAAGTAAATATTTTGTCAGCTATACGTTTTAGTCTTATTAATCAGATGTGATGATATATTATTGATTATTTTTAACATGATTGTGCAATATTCAATGAAAAAAATTGTGCATATCGTATGGTACAATATGGGTGGGTTGTAACTTGCCTTAATTAGATACGAATTGATTGGTAAAACCTATTAAATAGAATTATATTATTTTAGGTAACACAGAGTTGTAACCTTTTAAATTATAAGAGACTCCAAATGTGACATGATTCAAATACAAAGCATACCTAAGTCTCAATAAAAGAAAACTTCCAAGATATTTGGAAATATGTGTGAATATATTCAGTAGCTTAGCTATCTTTATATCATACAAACACTCTAACTTGGGTACCAAAGTAGAATTAGGGTGAGCAATCCAAACTTTCATTAGTTATTTACTCTGTTTTGGGTACTTCAGCTTGTGTATAATTGACCACCACCAATTGACATTATCATATTGGTGCACAATCATCACGCAAATCACTATAAGTAGTTGACCACAAAGCACAATGCTGAAGCCAACAATGAAATATCTAATCCTCAAGTTCAAAGTCAGCTAGCATCTTTGAATCCAAAATCTCCCATTGATCACAATTTAGATCGTTAAGGCTAATTAGTTGTCTAGACTATATGATATCCAATCTTACATTTGAAATGGATTGAAGTATGAAATGATACGTAAGTATAGATTTAAGTACCCATTATCTACTTAAAATATCTATTTCGGTAAGGTGAAATTGATTGTCAAGCAGTTCTAAGGTATCACCAGGTATATTAGTCGCTTTTCTAATCCTACAGGCATGGAGTGTAATAGAGCAAGTAACTAGCTAGAAGTATGGAAATTAAATACTACACTATATGTGATAAGAACCATCTCTGGAGTCCTACCTACTCAATTGGTTTCAACTTTGGCTAATTGATTGATTTTAAGTCTAATGAGGTTGATAAGGCCTAAAGGGGGTGAACGTGATAGCCAATTTCAAATATAAAATGAATTGAAGTGTGAAATGATATATAAACATAAGTATATATATCAATCTAGGATATTCATTTTGGCTTGAGTGCTACTAAACTCATTAGTGGCATTCTCAGGCTTACGGATAGGGGATGTGGCAGTTGGTATTAAAGCATATAATTAGATGAAAGTATGAGAACAAAATACTACACCTTGTGTAGCGGAGTCACCCCTAGAATTTACCTACTTGATTAATTGTGAACTTGAACTAACGAATTTATGAAACACATAACAAGAATGTTGAGGCCTTAAGGGAGGTAAATATGATACCTAATCTCATAACTAAAATGGTATATAAGTTTAAGTGCTTACTATTAACTTGATATATCCATTTTAATAAAGTAAGGATGGTGGCAAAATAGTTGGCCCTAGGTACTTTTAGGTTCATATTTTCATTTTTGGGCTTGTGAGTATAAAGTGTGACAGACTACCTATCACTTTTATGATACCACTGTGATGGATTAACTTAAGTTGTCTTGCACATTTTTTACTTCCAAGGCTACCTAAGAGTGAAGAAGGATAAAGACCTTCTCTTGCTGGACACATGATAGGAGATTACCAATCAAGTGTAGAACATCAAGAAAAGGTAAGACCCTCCCTAACGAGATTAAACACATGTCGATTATGTGCCTCTCTTATGCATATGTCAAAATACATTGCGGAAATGATAGTTTGAACCGAAAGTAATTTAACAAAAAAAAAGTTGATAGATGAATAAGGAAGGAAAAATGGGAAGACAAACTAAAGCTAATGCTTGTTGTTTTTTTTAGGCAAAAAATGGGAAAGAACAAGTCCAACCAGAATTGCAAGATGTTAGCTACTAAACAACTGCGAGAAAGTACAAAATATTATCCAAAATGAGTCAAGTGCCGATCTTTTGTTGTTATTGGCTGAACTTGGGCATATTTTGGTAAATGAATTTTTGAATATATCTTTCTCCTAATACTTTTAGAAGTTAGAATTTATTAAGTTTGCTAAATACAATGTTTTCAGGGTTTTTAGATGGTAGAGATATTTTGTTTTCAAGACGAGCAAGAGAAGGAGATTGAAGGATTGAATCAACAATAAGATTAAAAGCTTTTGAATACCCAATAATGTATTTTTCTTCTCATTTTTGTCTTTAACATGTGTTATCCATTTATCTAACTATGCACTATTTTTCTATTGCTAAAACCATGATGTAGGAGATGAATCCATTTTATTTCTTTACTTTTGGTTGTTGATTTCAAGGTAGTACATATTGTGTTTTTAATACTTTTAGATGATTGGTTACTATTAGATTGATTTTGTTGTATCTTTAGGTTAAGCAACAGATGCCCTCTGTATATAGACCAAGTAATATATGCCATACATAAATTACATGTAGAATAGGGATATAATTGTAATGTTTGTACTTTAATACAAAAGTATCAAGACCTTAATGCTTCTATTTAGGTTTAAAATCATATATGAGGTATATTGAATTGCCTAGAAAGATAGGTTTAATTTTACCATGAGAAGGGTTTTAAATACTTAAGGAAACCTATTAGCCATTGTTAAATAGATGTATCTAAATATTCATTTAGATAGTATAATAATGAAGTTATACAAAATTATAAGTCAAATTTCTAATTGATTGAATTTTCTATTAGTTTAATATTATTACTCCCTCCGTCCCTCAATATAAGTTGTTAGAGACTACTTTTGTTATCCCAAATTATAAGTCATTGGGGACTTTTCAAGAAGGTTTTGAAGCTATTTTTACCTTTTTGTCCTTATTTATTATTCTCTTTCTCTCTCTTTCTCTCTCATCTCTTCTCTTGTTTTCAAGTCGTTTAAATAGAGGTGTTTTAGGAAGAAAAAAAAAATATAAAGTCACATAATTTTTAGGAATCTGAATATATGTGAAATTAAGTCTAGCAACTTATATTAAGGGATGGAAGGAGTATTAGTTTAGTTTTCATTTAGAATAATTAGTTGTAGTAATTCATTTTCATTCATTAGGTTAAATAAGATTTAGGTTGAACTCGGAGTGAGACTTGGCGACCAAAAATCTCATGGAAACAATATTTACTCTCGACTAAATTACTTCCTATATTCTGGTGCACGATATTTTTATTTTATATGTACCAAGTATTTGGTATTATCGCAGAGGATTCTTGTGTTACCAATGTCAATGTCTCACGATTACTAATGTGAATGTTCCACAATCCTAATATTAATTTAGCCATATTTTATTTTTCTGTTTAGAGTTTCAAAGTATATGATCATATTGAAGTATCATCTTAGGTTATTAAGGATGAGGAATTCAAGTGATTGAGTATTAGTTAGAACTACTTTTTCTCTTTTGCTTTTCCTTCTATTTTATAGAGATTTTACGCATAGATCTCCTGTAAACCCTCATAAGAACTTATTCATCCACTAAGGGGAATTTAAAAGTTTAAAGGGCATGTTACACATGCTATGTACAACTTTGAGTCCTATGAAAGTGGCTATGTGATTTATATTGCAAGTTTTACAATTTTTTTTGTCTAATTGGTTAATATGGATTTGATTTTTTTTTTCTTCCATTTTTGGTTGCTTGGAATTTTGAGGATTTGGAGCTTTAGTATTGTAATACTTTATGACCATTCAATTTCATCACCTAACCAGGAAAGTATAGTTTTACCTTTTTTTTTTTTTTTTTTGAAATATTGAGACAATGCTAAGTATGGAGAAGAGGACAAATTGGGTAGAATTTTCAATATTTTTTAACACAAAAAATATAATTTGTTGTTTGTTTTGAAAAGATTAGATTATTTGGTAAGATATTGGAGTAAATATTTATTTTTTTTAGATCATTTATATTTTTAGAGAGCTTACAATACACATACTAAAGTTTAGTGTTGATTTGAGAAGTTATGACTTCTATTGTTATAATATTTTGTATTAATGACCGAATCTTAATCAAGCTAATCAAATAAAAATTAGGAATAATATCCTATCAAATAAATCCAAAAATTTCAAAACAAACGACAACTTCATAGGTTTTTTATTTTTATTTTTTGGGAAGTTAAATCGTTCATAGATATTGCATATGTGAATGACCAAAAAGAATTATGGATGTAGCAAGGATGAAATCATAGAAGCAAGCTCTATCCATGCTCATTGAACAGGAGTTGTGGACTTATATATTCCTTCCATTTCTTTATTTATCTCATTCTTTTCTTCCCCCCAAATATAAATTCTCTTTATCTAATTCAAAATTCACTTAATAACACTTTAGATCTACCTGGTCTTACTCCAATCAAATGCTCGAGCACTTTTCTATAATCAAATTATCTTTCAAATACTAACTTTTTATTAGAATAAGAGAAGCTACTGATGCAAGCTCTTCAAGTAATGGAAAAGGAAGAGGAAGAGATAGAGTAAGAAGTCAATGAAGTTTGGATGAGAATATAATCATTAATGACAAGACACAAGGCAAATACGACACATGGTTCAACAAACCCAAGATGATTGCTCGTGGTAAGAATATTGTTCTTGAGCATTTTCATAACTTTGATTGGGTTGTTAAGAGGTCCAGAAGATGGTATTGGAAAATGATTATTATTCTTAAGGTTCTAATTAATCCTATTCTAGTTTGTAAATTCTATATATGTCAATTAGGGATGGCAATGGGGTTGAGTTAGACTAGGGACTAGAAATCCCAGCCCTGCTCCCACATATCTCCCATCTCCCATCCTTAGCCCATCCTCGACATGGAGAAAAGTGGGGATTCCCGTCCCTGGTTCGCCGAGGACCAAAAAAATGATCGATCCCAGCCTAACAGGGAAGCGGGGAAGTGAGAGCCTAGTTAGGTCTAGCAGTCTAAGAATATTTCTAAAGATTTAAAAAAAAAAAAAAATTTACCTCCTATGTTTTCATTCAAAACTTTTTAATCATTTTGGCAACTTTTGTGGTAGTTTCCAATAGTTCACGTGTTAATCATATCACTAAATTAGTAAAAATAAAATTAATAATTCATAATATCATGGTGGACATAACTAATGAATCATCTTGCACTACTTAATAGTTTTATTCATGCCCACATATTTATTTCAAATTAGCTTTGAAATATTTTGATAGTACTTAACTACACTGATCTATAATAATTAATATTATAAGATAAATTACTTGTAGTAAGTTAATGCTATAAAATAAAGTCTGAAGGTAGAATAAGCTTAAAAGAAAAGGTAAAATATATATATATATATATATATATATATATATATATATTTGAGGCCTAGTACTAGTATGTATCTATGTGCGTGCGAGCGCGCGCGCTTGCGCGCACACACACACACACATATACATACACTATACACATATATAATCTACTTATATATGTGTATTATAGGTAGTAGATTATAGGTACATTATGTTGAAATCTATGCCCAAAATAACATATGTATTTATGTATTTTGAAAATTAATAAAAGTTTTATTCATTAATGATTGTTTGTTAACATATATTGCACATTAAGGTCTAAATATGTTAGTAAGTAATCAACATGATTGGGTCGTGCTTTCACAGTAAGCTATAAATTATGGGCTACTAACACATCATCGAAAAAAATTGTTCTAGATCGATTGATGGAGTTGGGCACTTCATCAAGGTTTAAATCATTACACTATGGTTTCTAAATAGTTTAAATCATTACTTTTAACTAGTGAGTAGTCCACTCACACTAATAGTGTAAGCGTATTTGGAATACGTAGAATTGAATCACACAATAATAATCTTTATAAAAATACTAAAATAAATAAAGATTGGTTTATCACAGCTACTGTGCGCACGAGTACCTTAAGATTTGAGTATAAGTTGGTGGTCTGGTGAAGCTAGACCTATACACTTTGATGTATGTTGGGTGATGTCTTATCGCAAGGCCAGTGACCTTATACATTGGGTGTATTACTCTAGCTAATTAAGACATACTTATACAATAGAGTTTCCATACTTCATTACGTGAAGAAATTACCCCCTTGTGATTGTCTGGGATAATCTAAATAATCTAGAGTCCTAAGAAACGTGACTAAGTATGTACACTTTTGGATAACTCCCTATGATAAGTGGATACATATTGGAAGCCATGGATTATTGAACTAGTTATCAAAGGATGGTAGATGTTACTGAGAAAGGTGTTGCTGCATTTTTCCTGTCTCAATGACAGGTGTTCCGTAGAGGGGTATTGGGTGTTGACAGTTCAGTTGTGGTCTGGGCTTATGGTCCGGGTCTTTGAGAGTTTTTCCTATTTTATTTTTCTTGTAATTTCTTTTCCCTTTGGGGCCCATATCACACGAGATTATTTTCTTACGATGGTTTATTTATGGAATTAAATAATTTTGCATAACTATGATTAGTAAAAGAGGAACCACTTTAGGATTAAATAAGATCATTTTAATTTTATTATTATTATTATAACATTTAACTCATTATTTGGTCACATAAGAATTAAATGTTAGAAATAGCATGTACAAAGTTTATTTTTGGGGCATGTTTATTTTGTTTAATTTTGTGATCAAATGCACATGTTTTTGAGAAATTAATTTTTTCTCTAGATAAAACAATCAAGGAAAACGTTTTAAAGTGGAACTAAATAATTTAAAATAAATTCATAATTTATTCTTTCAAAGGGTTTTATCTTTGACAAGGAGAAAAATTTTGAATTTAAGTATTTTAAATTTATTTCCTAGAAAAATGATTTTAATTTAAGTAGTGAAATAAAAAATTCATAGTTTATTTTTTTTAAAAGGGTTTTGTCCTCGACATAGAGAATAATGGTTAAATTTTTGGCTTTTCACTAAAGTTAATAAAAATCAATTAATTTTAAAGAAATGTTTTTCCTAAACCTATTTTTCTCAAAAGATTAAGAGGGAGAGGGGTTCTAATGGCCCCACGGATTCCTATTAGAGATTGTATATTTTCTTGCATCATTCTGAGCATAACCCTCTATAGGATGGATTTCTATGAGAATCTAGAACTAACAGATGAATTATAATTAAAACCTAGGACACGTGCTAGTGTCGGCCAACCTATCGTTGGAGGCATTAATACTGGATTATCCATAGGTGGCGAGAGTAGTGACAATCCTATTGATAAAACTATTTCTAGATCATTTCCTATTAAAGAAGTTTAACTTGTGATGGTTATATACTTAACTTAGAAAATTGCTAATCTTCCTACGAAGCTCTTTTAATTTTTCTAAGAGCCAAACTTTTTTATATTTTGATAATGATTTTAATAGGTTAACCATAGTATAGAAATAATATGATGTTTTAAATGTGTATTTTTTATATTTTTTTCCAAAACAAACGTTTTTCTAGATGAAGTTTTTTTTTTCCAATCAACAGAAATGTCTGGTTTCAGTCATTTGTCTATTATTTTCAAGGAGAATAAGTTAATTGGACATAACTACTTGGATTGAAAAAGGAATCTAAACATAGTACTCACAGTGGAAGAGTATAAGTATGTTCTGACCGATCCCTGTCCTGAAATTGTAAAAGATTCCACGGACCAAGATCGTGAGGCTGCGAAGGCATGGAGGAAAGCTAATTCAATGGCTCAATAATTTATGTTGGCTTCCATGTCCAATATTCTCCAATCTAAGTAAGAAAACATGCCTACTACATACGACATCAATGTATCATTGTGCACTATATTTACTGATAAAAGCCAGCCTACAAGGCAAGAAGATCTTAGGTAATCATGAACATTAGGATGGATGAGGGGGTATGGGTTTGTGAGCATATGCTCAAGATGATTGCTCATTTTGAGGAGGCCGAGGTCCTAGGGGCAACAAACAATAGTGAGAGCTAAATTGACATGGTTTTTAAGACTTTACCAAATTCATATTCTCAGTTCAAGTTAAATTATAATATGAACAAGTTGAGTGTATCTTTGTTAGAATTGATAAAGAACTCTAGGCTGCTAAGAAAATAATGAAGCCTGAGTTAAAGATTTTAGATACTCGTTCTGGTTCATCTTCTAGAACTGGACCTAAGTCCAAGAAGTTCAAGAAGAAGAAGGCTCAAAACAATGCAGTGGCCTAGCCTAAGGGATCCAAGCCTAGCCTATCCAAGCCCAACACTAAGCCCAAGGGTATATGTTTTAAGTATGGCAACAATGGGCACTTCTAAGAGGATTATCTGGACTTCTTGGTTAAGTCCTCTTCAAGTGTTGCTTTATATTTGGAGTCTATATTGATGGTTGGGTCATAATCCACTTAGATTGTTGATTCCAGAGCTACTGACCATATTGTAACTCCTTACAGGGGTTCAACAAGGTAAGGCAACTCAGTAGAGGAGAGTATGGTCTCAAAGTGGGTAACATAGCATAAATATAGGCAAAAGTAGTGGGAGACTTGGAACTATTATTTGATTGTAATAGGATTTTAGTTTTGAAAGATATTTTATATATTTCTAGTATTAACAAAATTTGATTTCAGTTTTAATATTGATTAATCAAGGATATTCTTTTTCTTTCCATTCTGGTATTTCAATCAGTAGAAATGAAAATATTATTTGTTCTGGAAACATGTATGGGAATCTTCTCTAGATCAATCCTATTAATTGTCAAATAAATAATACTAAAACGAAACCTAATAATAAGAAGAGAAAGGCAACATCAAATAACTCTTATTTATGGCACTCAAGATTAGGATGTATAAATCCTAATCGGATTTAGAGGTTAATTCAAAATGGGTCTTTGGACTCATTGAAATTAATAGCCTCGGTGTGAATCTTGTCTTATGTGTAAAATGACTAAAAGGTCCTTTACTCAAAAGGCGGAATGGGCCAAGGAAATATTAGAGTTAGTTCAAATTGATGTTTGTGATCATATGTTTTCACTTGCTAGAGAAGGTTATGAATACTTCATCACATTTATAGATGATCACACGCGTTTTGATTATGTTTACTTGATGAGGTGCAAGTTTGACTCCTTTGATAAATTTAAGGAGTTTAAGGCTGAGGTGAAGAGTATCTCCTTGGTTAATTCAAGGACTACTTAGCACATCGGCATATAGTATCTCTACTAACTGCACTTGGGACTCCCTAGCAGAGTTGAGTAGCTGGGAGAAGAAATAGAATTTTGATGGAAATGGTCAGAAGTATGATGAGTCATATAATTCTTCCTATTTCTTTTTGGGGTTATACTCTGGAAACAACAACATATATTCTGAATTTGATGACATCCAAGTCAGTGCTTAAGATACTCTATGAGATGTGGATTGAACGAAAGCCCAGTACAAATCATCTCAAGGTATGGAATTGACCAGCTTATGTATTGACAAAAGGAAGTAAGCTAAATACAATATCAGAATTGTGCTACTTCATAGGGTATCCAAAAGGAATAAGGGGTGGATACTTTTATCTTCTCTAAGAACAAAATGTACTTATTAGTACTCATGCTAGATACTCGAGGGATGAACAAAGTGTGTCTATTAAGGTTTCAAGTAAGGTGGAATTGAAAGAGAAGTTGAGTGACACTTCAACTTCTAGTACCCCAATTGAGGAACTTAAAGAGGCATAACTAGATGTTTCTATACAAAATGAACAATGTCATAGTGGGAGGATATCTAGGGTTTTGGAAAAATGGACTGGAGAAGCCTTTGAGGTAGTCTCTGACCATTAGAAACAAGATCACTATATACGATGAGGCTATTACTGATGTTGATACAAACAAATGACAGGTAGAAATGGATGCCAGATTGAGTCTATGTATCTCAATTAAGTTTGGGATCTTATCACTGCACCTGAAGGGATTAAACTCATAGGGTGCAAGTGGGTATATAAGAGAAAGAGATGTGCGGATGGAATAGTGAAAACTTTTAAAATAATATTGGTTACAAAAAGGTTATACTTAGAAAGAAGGGATCGATTATGGGGATACCTTTTCACCTGTTGCCATGCTTAAATTCCTTCGCATTCTCTTTGCCATTACATGTTATTATGACTACAAGATATGATAAATAGGTATCAAGATAGTCTTTCTTAATGGCTATCTTAGCAAAGACATCTATATGACCTACCCTGAAGGTTTTATTGCGAAAGGCCAAGAATGCATAGTCTGTAAGTTTAAGATGTCCATTTTTGGACTTAATCAAGCATCATGTATTGGGTATCTCACGCATATCATATATGGTGCAGCAAAAAAATAAGAACAAGATACCAACCCAGGATCAGCATATGTGTGGAAAACAAGGCATAAAGAGATCAAAGGTAACAGCTTTTTACCTTTCTATGATCGTCGTCTGAAAAATAAAATTTTTCTTCTTGATCAAACACCACGAGAGTTAAACGTTCAACCACTATAATCACAACGTATGATTATCTCTAATAGAAATCCACACGGAGGAACACTCAAGCACCAAGATTTTCTGTGCTAGCAGAAAACAACAATGGCGGCTAAGGTTTATGGTGAAGAACCACGAGAGAGAGAGAGAGAGAGAGAGAGAGAAAAGAAAGTTTGGAGTTGTTTTGGCGTCAATCACCTCCAGCTAGGGTTTTGTGTGTCTCATCTATATGTTACATGAAAATCTGCTGGAAAAATACTCCAACTTAGGATTCTAAAACAATTAGAATTCGCTAATTGTAATTGAAAATATCAAGTTCTCACAATTACAATTTGGACTATAAATTATAACTAATTATAATTTGGTCATAACAACTTCTCTTTCTCGCAATTAACCCCACTATGTTATCAAATAACATCTTGAGTATATAATCCTCTATTGTGTGTGACCTATTAGGTTTCCCAGTCAATGGGTAGCGAATATGAATTAGTCCAAACGTATTTGAGATTAATAATCTATAATTAATTAGAGTTAATCATATCAATTCTAATCAGGATTGGTTTATTAAATCATCAATTAATAAACCCATATTCTCAGATCATGGGTGGTAATCTAGCAACACATCATGACCACCTAAGAGTCCAGGACATCAAGTGGTTTGACATAAACCCTTCAATAACAAACTACAGTGCAATTAACTCTTTTCACCATACAATATCTCATTCGGTCTGGAGTACAGAATTAGTGCCAACTCCCTCCAGAAAATATATTAATTTTGGCCCGAATATAATAGTACTTGTACCAAAAACCCATTACTCTAGATGTGTATCAATTGGAACTATTTCCAATACACAGACGTCTTGGCTAAGGACTTCTCGAGTAGTAATTTCTACAAGTGGCCGTGAGATATTCGCCCCTACTATTAGGAGTGGTGAATCCTTTATTAACCTTCTCAACTACTTTTGTTTATCTCACAATGTACCTAATATCCATCCCATAGGTAGCCCTCGATCTGGCTCCAGAGATTGGAATCAAAGCACAATGCTCAGCAAACAAAGTACCTTGGAGATCTTAAGTCTGAGGATACTTGCACATTTGCTATATTGAGATTATATTACTGGCACTAAATAGTTATTCATGTGATTATTTCATAGCTAGGTCATCCAATGTACTTGTTCCATGAACAAGCATCCATGTATTAATTTTGAGTATCTCAATACTCACGGATATGAGAACCACTGCCTGATCAAATCAGGAAGTCTACCATATGCTAGTCTTAACGCATTAATGATATCCTATCTCATTAATACTATGACTAGGGGCTTTTTAAGTACTCACACTATACAATGTAGTAGGAATCTCATATCATGATCTCTATCATGATTTCCTTAACACAGTATTGTACTAGGGACTTTATCTAACAGTTTTTTTTTTTACACAAAGTAAACAAAAGAAACTGTAAGATAAATAATGTCTTTTATTAAAATAAAATGTGTCATATATAACATACAAGTGATTACCTCTAGGGCATAACACTAACATCACGAGCATAGAACATATGTTTTGATGAGACTGTAAAGTCTTATGAATTCATACAAAACATGGATGAACTATGTGTGTATAGGAAAATAGATGGTAATAACGTATCTTTTATGGTATTTTATGTGGACAACATTTTTCTCATTGAAAATGATGTAAGGACATTGTCATCCATAAATGTTTGGCTATCAAGTTAATTTAGCATAAAAGATATGGGAGAAACTTATTACATCTTGGAATAAAGCTTCATTGAAATAGAAAGCAAAGAATGTTAGATCTATCCCAATCTACTTATATTGACAAGATTTTGGCTAAGTTTAGCATGGATCAGTATAAAGGGACAATTATACCCTTTAGGCATGAATTGACCTTATCTTCCAAACAGTGTCCTAAGACACAGGATGAAAAGGAAAGAATGACTAGGATTCCCTATGCCTCGGTAGTGAGAAGTCTTATTTACACTATACTTTATACAAGGCCAGATATTTGCTTTGTAGTAGGCATGGTTAGCAGGCATCAGTTAATCCTAGGAGAACAATATTGACAACATGTAAAGCATATTCTCAAGTACCAAAAGGAAACGAGGGATTATTTACTTATTTACAGGACCGATGACTTAGATCCTATCAGTTACACGGACTCAGACTTTCAGGCGGATAAAGATGAAAGAAAAATTCACTAATGGATATGTTTTCATTTTGTCTAGAAGGGCTATTTCATGGAAGAGTGTTAAGAAATATTGCATTGCTGATTCTACCATAGAAGTTGAGTATATTGCAGTTTCAAAAGCTTCTAAAGAAGTGGTTTAGCTCTGGAAGCTCCTCATAGAACTTGGAGTTGTATCACAAATTGACAGGTCAATTACTATATATTGTGACAATTCTGGAGCTGTCACAATATAAGGAACCAAGAAACTACAAGTCGGGCAAGCACATTGAGAGGAGTATCACTTGATCAGGGAGTTCATTTAGAAATCGGAGATAGTTGTTAATCAAATTTCCTCTACAAATAATCTGACAGACTAATTTACCAAGCTTTTGATAGAAAAAGTGTTTTGAAGATGCTTAGATGTCATAGGGGCAGGCATATATTGATTATTATAGTTCATTTAGTGCAAGTAGAAGATTGTTAAAATGTATGCCCAAAATGGCCCATATATTTCTGTATTTTGGAAACTAATAAAAGTTTCATTCATTAATGGTTGTTTGTTTACATGTATTATACATTAAGGTTTAAATGTATTAGTAAGTAATCTACGTGATTAGATCGTGCTTTCATAGTAAGGTGTAGATTATGGAGTACTAACACATCATCGAAAAAATTGTTCTTAATTGCTTGATGGAGTTGAACACTTCATTAAGGTTTAGATCATTACACTATTGGAATGGTTTACTTTTAACCAATGAGTAGTGCACTCACACTAATAGTGTAAATGTATTTGGAATATGTAGAATTAGACCACACGATAATAATCTTTATAAAAGTACTAAAATAAATAAATATTGGTTTATCACAGCCACTACGTGGATGAGTATCCTAAGATTTGAGTATAAATTGGTGGTCTGGTGAAGCTGGACTTGTACACTTTGATGTATGTTTGGTGATGTCTTATCATAAGGCCAATAACCTTGTACGTTGGGTGTATGACTCTAGTTAATTAAGGCAGACTTATAAAATAGAGTTTCTATGCATCATTACATGAAAAAATCACCTTATTGTGATTGGTCGGGATAATCTAAATAATCTAGAGCTCTAGGAAACGTGACTAAGTATATACACTTTTGGGAAGCTCCCTGTGATAAGTGGATACATACTGAAAGTCATGGATTATCAGATTAGCTATCAAAGGATGGTAGATGACATTGAGAAAGGTGTTGTGCATTTTTCCTATCTTAATGACGGGTATTACGTAGAAGGGTATTTTCGCCATTACACTTATAGGTCAAAGACACTGCACTGGCAATATTATTCTCAAGGTCAATATTTTCATATGGTAATAAGTAAAATATTTAAAATGACAAAATACATCTATTTGTTAGTGGGGGTATTTTAGTTATTTTAACAGTCAAGAATAATATGTCATTTGATCTCCAGAGCAGCTCAAATAACCTTAGTAAATTTACTTTATTATATGGGCTTGGATGAATTTATTATTAGAAGAATTATTCTAGAAGTCCAATTAATTATATATTTGGAATAGAATAATTAATTGGTTTCTTAATTAATTATCTTGGATAATTTTATATTGGGCCCAAGTAGATTAATTAATTAAAAAGATAATTTAATTAATTAGTTTATTAATTAATTATCTTGGATAATTTTATATTAAGTCCAAGTAGATTAATTAATTAATAAAATAGCTATTTAATTAGTCATTGGACTAAGAAAACATGGCCCATTAGGGTTGATTGTAGCCACCATGTGCACCAAAAAAAAAAAAAAAAAGGAAAAAAAGAAATTAAAAGAAAAAAGGGAGGCCTGTTGGTTGAGTTTGCAAAGGAATAGGAAAGCTAGTTTTTTCTTTTTAAGGCATCACGTGCGCTTGGAAAAAATGTTGATTGAATTTCAAAAAAAAAAAAAAAACAGCTTTTCATCTTCTTCCTAAATGAAACCAAGCCGTCGTTTTTCTTGTCATTTTTCCTTTACCGTTTTAGCTCTTTCATTTTTCTTCCAATCATCTTCACCCTAGTTCTACTTTTACCGATAGAAGTCCGTAGGAGGTTCGAGAATGCTTTGAAACTTCAAGAGCAAGCAAACGTGATAAGTGTTTGATGCGAATGAGCCGACGGTTAGCTAGTATACTCGCGGAACAAGTAGAAGTTCTAGTTGAGGAAGCGCCATTAAATTCAAATCCAACTCCATTATTCAAGTAAAATGCTCTAGAAGTAAGTATTCATAAACTTTAGCTCAGAAAAATTTTAATTTACTGCCTTCCACTGCGTATTCTTCAATATATATAAATATATATATATATATATATGTAGAGAGAGAGAGAGAGAGAGAGAGAGAGAGAGAGAGAGATGGGATGGGGGTAGAGATCATACAACCCCCGCGGGGGTTGGCCGAGAAATGTAGTCCGTCCCCAAACCCATCCCTACTTAAATCGAAGAATCTTTAGCTCAACTAGGCCAGTAGCCGAGTCCCAAGGGAAAATTGGCGTCTGTAATGCGAATGCTATTTTCCACCAAAGTCACTTTATTCCTATTCCTAGAAGTAATAAGGCTGAGGTTAACATTACTCTTGCACTCTTGAATCAATTGAATAAATTTCTAAACTATGGTATTGTCAATAGAGAAGCTTAAAATACTTAATTTGAAAATGATTTTGATTTGAAAAATTGTTGCAGCTTATTTCTCAATGAGAGGATGCTTAGTATTTCAAATAATGCTATATCTAGTGAATTCCCAACTTGACATTATGTGTGTTGTTCTTTTTCTATGTTTTTAATTCTATAATTGTTGTTGTTGTTATTGTTGTTTTTATCATTGTCATCATTATATTAGGAAAGCTTTTGTTTTAATAATTACTTTTATATGTGGTATCCCTATTATTCTCTATGCCCATACACCTGATAATGTGAATTATGGAGTTGATAATACTTATAGGCAATTATTTTGCAATTGTCCTTACTATGCTAAAATAAATATTCCAAATTGTTAATAGGTACTTAAGACTATGCATATATATAATTTATATGTTCTATCATTATTTTATGTGAGATTAGAGTGTTATATTCACTCTTTTTAAAGTCCAAGCATCCTTACTAGCCCAAATTGGCAAACAACATTCTAGACCAAACAGGAAGATAGAACTTTAGAGGTGGCTTCAATTATATACCATGTAGTACTTAAGTCACACACTTCCAATTAGTAACTTAGCTCTAATACCAACTTCCATGCTTCATATCTTCAAGTCCGAGAACATGATATGTGGTTCTAATAGTACCCACAAGACACTACTTAGACATCACACTTGCTAGGCTAAAATATGTATCCCAAATTATTAGTTGGTACTTAGGCTCATACTCATATATCATTCACATTTTTTTTATTGCTTTCTTATATTAGATTTAGGTATTACATTCACCTCTTTAATGTCTAAGCATCCGCATTATGCCAAAACTAGTAAAGAATGTTTAGGACTAATCAAATAGAGAAGATTCTAAAGGTTACTCTTACTACACAAGGTATAACACTTAGTTCCAATACTTTTGGAGAGTTATTTGCTCTGATATCAATTGTCACTCTCTATGTCTACAAGCTCAGGAACATGACTCATAGTCTAGCAAAACCCATAGGTAACTTCTTGCGGTGTGAGCTTAATGGTGACTTTCTATGGACAAATTTGGTAGCCAAATGGATTTAAACACAGCTCATACAAGAACGTCCAAATTAGGGAAAAATAATAAGGGATAAATGGAACAAAGAGAAATTACCCTTCCCACAAACTAACAACCCTAGAAGAATTTAACTTCAAGAACCCTTTTAGTAGGTTAAATCTTCCACAACAATGCTCTAACACCCTTGAAACAACAAAGGATTCAAGAATACAAGGATAGAAGCTATAGGCACCCAATTAGAGACTTAGAGGAACCATTGAATGAACAAGCAATCCAAGACCCAATCTAGAGCAATTATCTAGATTATCCAACAAGATTTAGAGACACAAACAAAGGGTAGACTAATCCCTTAGCAAGGTCTTGATTAATGAAAGATCAAGGAGAAAGAGCCTCTCAAGACTCTTTTCATGAATTTTGAATATATAAAGTGGATTGTGTTGTCTTATCACATAAAGGGATATTTATACAAATCAAGCCCTAGAAATAAGTTTAGTGAGGTCCTAAGACAAATTTAGGCCTTAAAATGTTATTATAAAGCAATTAAAATAGAAGAAAATCAGACAAATAATCAAAAAGCGCAAAACAAGGGATTGTGTCTCGAAAAGAATCAGTGCCAGTTGCATTCTGTCTCGCACATCTTTGCTTTTTCACTGGCAGCCCTTTTCAAAGCTCTCTACTCTTTGCTTGATCTCTTTGGTTCTTTTTAGATCTCCCTTGGCCTTTTTTTGATATTCTTCACCAATTATCAACAAATTAAATTCCTTTAAGCCATCAAGTGTCTCCCAAGGTTCTTCAATCTTCAAGTAAGGCTTCATGAATACTTAGAGTCCCGCTTAGAATCATTTTATCCTTACTCTTGTCATTGGCTCTTGAATGTTCCTTTTCTTGTGCTTGTCTTTCATGATGAAGTGGAGTCTTATCATCTCTCTCTTCTTAAAAAGAATTCATCTTTAATTCAACTCCATCACCTATATGCCAACTTGTAAGTTTTCTTGTAGGGAAAGAAACTAAATCTAAGGGAGTTAAAGGATTAAAACCATTAGCTATTACTTGAAAAAGAAGTAGTGAGGTGAGTAGCACGATTGTAAGCAAACTTAATATGGGGTAAACACTCTTTCCGTACTTTCAAATCCCTTTTGATTATTGCCCTTAGGAGTTGTGTGAGCATCCTATTAACCACCAGCATTTGGCCATCGGTTTGTGGGTGACAAGTTGTAGAAAATAAAAGATTAGTCCCAAGATTTTGCCACAAAATATGCTAAAAAAGACTAAGAAGTTTTGTATCTCTATTGAAGATAATAGTTCATGGAATCCCATGTATCTTCACAACTTCTTTGAAGAATAAGTTTGCAATAAAAGAAGCATCATTAGTTTTTGAGCACACAATGAAATGTGCAATCTTAAAAAACCTATCTACCACAACAAAAATAGAATTCTTCCCCTCCTTGGTTCTAGGTAAGCCTAAGATAAAATCTATAGAAATATCAACCCAATGTATGGTAGGGGTAGGTAAGGGTGTGTATAGGCCATGAGGTAAGAATTTAGATTTTTCCTTCCTACAAGCGACACATTGCTCACAAAACTCTCCAATATCCCTCCTCATTTTGGGCTAAAAGAAATGCTCGTTTAAGATTCCTAAGGTTTTGGCAATACTAAAGTGTCCCATTAAACCCCCCCCTGTGATTTTTTAACCAACAATAGTCTAATAGATCCTTAAGGCATTCAAAGTCTATTTTCCTTAAACAAGAATCCCTTACTTCTATGAAATTTTCCAACTCCATTTTTCTCACAAGCAAGAAAGATTTCACTAAACTCTTCAACATTAGCATACAAATTCTTCAACATTTCAAACCCAAGCAATTTAGTATCAAGAGAGTTAAGCAAAGCATACCTTCTCGAAAGATCATTAGTCACAATGTTTTATTTACCTTTCTTATACTTGACCATGTAAGGAAAAGCTACAATGAACTCCATCCATCATGCATGCCTTTTATTGAGATTTTGTTGTCCCTTTAAATGGTTAAAAGATTCATAGTCAATATGAATAAAAATTTCCTTAGGAAATAAATAATGTTTCCAATACCTAAGAGTCCTAACTAAGGCACAAAGTTTCTTACCATAGGTAGAGTAGTTTAGGACCGCTCCAGATAGCTTCTCACTAAAATAAGCGATAGGCTTTTTGTTTTGGGTCAACACGATTTCGATTCCCACTAGCATCATATTCTACCTCAAGTTTGGCAAAGTAAACAATGGAGCTTGGTTCAATTCGTCCTTAAAGGTTTTGAAAACGACTTCATGCTAATTTCTCCATCTAAACCCCATACTCTTCTTCACAATTTCAATCAAATGAGCAGCCAGGGTGCTAGAATTCTTGATGAAGCACCTATAAAAGCTAGCTAACCCATGAAAACTCCTAACTTGGTTAACGGTAATAGGTGTAGGCCAATTTTGAATTGCTTAAATTTTACTCTTATCAATCTTAATACCATTGGCACTCACAACATTCCCAAAAATGTAATTTTTTCTAAGCAAAAGAAGCAATTTTTAAGGTTGGCCAAAAGTCTCTTCCTACGAAGGGCAACTAGTACACTCCTATAATATCCAATATGATCTTTATAGGATTTGCTATTAATTAAGATATCATCAAAGTAAACAACAACAAACTTTCAAATAAACTCTCTCAACACATGATACATTAAGCACATGAATGTACTGGATGTATTAGAGAGTCCAAAGAGCAACACAAGCCATTCATAAAGTCCTCGTTTGGTTTTTAAAATAGTTTTCCACTAATCACCTTCCTTAATCCTTATTTGATGATAATCGGACTTTAGATTAATTTTAGAAAAGATGTATGATCCATGTAACTCATCAATCAAGTTATCTAGCCTAGGAATAGGGTAGTAATACTTTACCATGATATTGACCACACACATTTATTGTGTCCCATCCATCTTAGACACCAAAAGAATCGGGACTGTGAAAAGTCCATGGGAAAAATAAATTCATAGCGGAAGATAACAAATTAAAATTTTTCCCGAGCCAAAGTCTAGGAATATTTACTTCTAGGGCAATTAACTTTAATAATTGGAGTTGGATTCGGGTTCAATAGTACTTGTTGAATCAGAATATCTACTTGTTCCGCAGGAATACCGGCTAATTGTCGATTCCTTCGCATCAAACACTTAGCACACTTGCTAGCTTATGACCTTCTAGAGTATTCTCTAACTACTATGAACCTCACCAGTGAAAGTAGAATTAGGGTGAAGAAAATTGGAACAAAATCAGAAGAACTAAACGTCAAGGAAAAACGAAGAAAAATGACAAAGAAAATAACCAACGGTGGCTGTCATTTTGTTTTACACAAAAAACCCGAAAGCTGCTAATTTTTTTGGAATTTTTTAGGTAAAGCCCACAAGGTACACATATTTCCTTTTAAATCTATTAACAACCTCATTTTCCTTCACAAAAACAATAAAGCCACCACTTCCTATTTTCTTTATTTCCTTATTTCCGTTTTGCACATAATGGCTACCATCAAACCTTGATAGGCCATGCTTTCTTGATTAGTTCAAGACTAATTAAATAGTTCTCTTATTAATTAATTAATTAATCTACTTGGGTCCAATATTAAAATTATCCAAGATAATTAATTAATTGAATTAGCTCTTTTATTAATTAATTAAACCACTTGGGCCTAATATAAAATTATCCAAGACAATTAATTAATAAATAAATTAATTATATTGGCTCAATTAACTATTCTAATTCAAATAAATAATTAATTGGACATCTAGAATAATTCTTCCACTAATAAATTCTCCCAATGAGCTCATATAGTAAATAAATTTACTAAGGTTATTTGAGCTACTCTGGGGACCGAAAGACATATTATTCTTGGTTACTAAAATGATCAAAATACCATTGCTAACAAATAACTGTATTTTAATATTTTAAATATTCTATTTATTATCATATGGAAATATTGACCCCGAGAATAATATTGCAAGTGCAGCGTCTTTGACTTATAGGTGTAATGACGGAAATACCTCTCTACGTAACACCCGTCATTGAGATAAGAAAATAGTACCAACACCTTTCTTAATGACGTTTACCATCCTTTGATAGCTAGTCTGATAATCATGACTTCTAGTATATACCAACTTATCTCAGGGAGTTACCCATAAAGCATAAATACTTAGTCACGTTTCCTAGGACTCTGAATTATTAGATTATCGCTGACAATCACAATAGAGTGATTTCTTTATGTAATGAAGTATAGAAACTCTATTATATAAACCCGTCTTAATTAACTAGAGTCATATGCCCAATGTAAAAGGTTATAGGCTTCAAGATAAGATCTCACCCAACATACATTAAAATGTACAAGTCCAGCTTCACCAAACCATCTTAGGTCTTGCAATAGATATGATAAACCAATCTTTATTTATTTTAGTACTTTGATAAAGATTATTATTGCGTGGTCCAGTTCTACATATTCCAAAATACGCTTACACCATTGTTATGAGTTGACTACTCATTCGTTAAAGGTAAACCATTCCCAATTTGAAAACCATAGTGTAAGGATTTAAACCTTGATAAAGTGCCTAGTTTCATCAATCAATCAAGAATAATTTTTTGCTTGTATGTTAGTAGCCTATAATCTATACCTTATTGTGAAAGCACACCCCAATTGATGCTCTGAAAGCATACAAAAGCCATGCATGTACGAGAGCCAACACTGGCAAAAATCAATCACAGAGAGCAGCAGAAGAATGAAAACAATACCTCTTGCTTTGTTTGACTCTTCACCTGTGAAAAAGCCGATGATATCACTGGAAAAATTCCCTCAGCAGAAGAAGTCTCAGAGATTGTCGAAGCCTCCAGTTGAAACCCAACAATCCTTCAACTTCTCCGTGGAATGAACGTGAAGCTCTTTGCTTGTCAGAATATTCCACTACCCAATCTTTGTTGGTGAAACAACTTAGGTGAGGAATTACACTTCTTGATCCTTTGCTATTGATTTAGCAAAATCAAGAAGAAGACACAAAGGAAAAAGGTGAACGAGAGAGAGCTTGGTAGAAGAAAAAGAAGTCTATGTTTTTCATGTATTTTCTGTGAAGAAAAAAAACCAACCCCCTAAAACCATGACTATCCCCAATTCACAGATAACCAAAACACCGGGGTTTCAATAATTCAAAACTCCCGGAGGCTATTAACAAAAGAGGTTTAGCTAAGCCTTAACTCTTTTGTTACATGAATCAAAATAACCCTTTAGTCCAGGCTATTAAGCCAAAATTAATTTATTATTTTCCTTAGACCTAATGAACCCAAAATAATAATCATTAATTATTTATTTCTTAGGCCTATTAAAATAACTCAATAAAGCCACCACTTCCTATTTTCTTTTATTTCCTTATTTCCGTTTTGCACATAATGGCTACCATCAAACCTTGATAGGCCATGCTTTCTTGATTAGTTCAAGACTAATTAAATAGTTCTCTTATTAATTAATTAATTAATTAATCTACTTGGGTCCAATATTAAAATTATCCAAGATAATTAATTAATTGAATTAGCTCTTTTATTAATTAATTAAACCACTTGGGCCTAATATAAAATTATCCAAGACAATTAATTAATAAATTAATTAATTATATTGGCTCAATTAACTATTCTAATCCAAATAAATAATTAATTGGACATCTAGAATAATTCTTCCACTAATAAATTCTCCCAATGAGCTCATATAGTAAATAAATTTACTAAGGTTATTTGAGCTACTCTAGGGACCGAAAGACATATTATTCTTGGTTACTAAAATGATCAAAATACCCCTGCTAACAAATAACTGTATTTTAATATTTTAAATATTCTATTTATTATCATATGGAAATATTGACCCCGAGAATAATATTGCAAGTGCAGCGTCTTTGACTTATAGGTGTAATGACGGAAATACCTCTCTACGTAACACCCGTCATTGAGATAAGAAAATAGTACCAACACATTTCTTAATGAAAGAGGTTTAGCTAAGCCTTAACTCTTTTGTTACATGAATCAAAATAACCCTTTAGTTCAGGCTATTGAGCCAAAATTAATTTATTATTTTCCTTAGACCTAATGAGCCCAAAATAATAATCATTAATTATTTATTTATTAGGCCTATTAAAATAACTCAATAAATAATTAATGAGCCTAAATAAACTAAAATAATTATTTAAACCTTTCATTAACTAGTTTAAGCCCAGGTTAATTTTTTTAATTATTCAATCTGGGCTTAGGCCCTGAATAATTAATTAACCAATTAAACTAGATAATAAAATTAATTTCTCTCATTCCTTTATTTTATTCTAGTCCAAAAATAAATTAGACTTCCTGAATAAAATAAAATCTTCTTTTATTGTGACCATTTCCTTGACAAAAAATAATTAGGACTTACGGGCTATTCCGAGGACCAAAAAAACACATTGCCTTGGCTACTAAAAATGACCAAAATATCCTTAATATATAACCGTATTTTGCATTTTAAATATTTCTTAATATCACCATAAGAAAATATTGACTTCAAGGATAATGTTACGTTAACCGTATTTTGCATTTTAAATATTTCTTAATATCACCATAAGAAAATATTGACTTCAAGGATAATGCTGCGTTAGCTATGTCTTCGACATATAGGTGAAATGACTAAAATACCCATCTTCACTCCGTCGTGCATTTAGAGAGGAAAGAGTGTAGTAATACCTCTGTAAAAGATATCTACCATCCTTAGGCTTCTAGCCTAATGATCTACGACTTCTCGGAATATTTTTGTTTTTTAAAGGAACTACAATATCCAAGTCATATTCCCAATGGCCCTAGATAATTAGATCATTCGGACAACCACAAGGGGCGATATAGTGTAGACACTATCTTGTACAAGTCTGCCATGACTAACTAGTTACACATACCCAATATATAAGTATTTTGGTCCTTCTAAAGAACCCCAACTATAGTATACCAAAGTATATACTTCCAGCTTCGTCAGACGACCAACTTATACTCAAGCTGTAGAGTACAAATCCACATTGTAGCAGTAGTAGTCTAGATTTCTATCACATAGTACTTTTAGAAACCACTACTATAGGTCATATTCTACGTATTCGAAATACGTTTGTGTTATGAAATGAGAAGACTACTCATTGGCTAAAGGTAAGTCATTACCTATTTAGAAATCATAACATAATAACCTTGCCACGATGAGATTCCCATTCTCATTATCCAATTAAGAATAGTAGTTTATGTGTTAAGTATCCCATGATTCATACCTTACCGTGAAAGATCTCCATTCACATGAATCATTTACTTAAACACAATGGGTCTTTTCCAATAAAAATCGTGCACAAATATAAAGAAGATTTCACAAACAATTTCTGAAAAAAATACTTTTATTAATACAAGTCAAAATTACATCAGAAACCTAATCTAAATGGGCATACATCTAATACCAATCACATAGATTACTTATTAATACACTTAGGCATTTAATGTATGAATATATGTACATAAACAATCATGAATGAAATACTTTTATTAATTTCTAAAATATTGAAATACATAGTCCATTTTAGGGATACATTTCAACAATCTCCCACTTGCAATAAATGGACTATGATAGTCCATATTCGCCTACCCCTATGACGCCAACTGTCTTTTGAACACTTTCTCCAACAGAGGCTTGGTAAATGGGTCTACCAGATTGTTTGCTGAGGACATTTGATCAACTACTATCTTTTGTTCTAGATGAACTCCTTGATCAATTCATACTTTCTTTCAATATGCTTGCCCTTCCTATGGTTTCTTAGCTCCTTACATTGTAACACAACTCTAGAATTGTCACAATATATTATTATAGGTCTGTCCATGTATACCACAACTCCAAGTTTTGTGAGGAATTTTTGGAGCCAAATCGCTTCTTTAAAAGCTTCTGAAGCTGCTACATACTCAACTTTTATGGTAGAATCAGTAATATAAGATTGCTTGACACTCCTCCATGAAATAGCCTCTCCAGACAAAGTGAAGACATATCCACTAGTGGATTTTCTTTCATCTTTATCTACCTAGAAGTTTGAGTCTATGTAACCGGTAGGAACTAAGTGATCGGCTCCGTAAACTAGCATATAATCCCTCGTTCCCTTTAGGTAGTTCCTTAGGGTTTGACTGATACTTGCTAACCATACTTACTTCAAAGCAGATTCGAGCTTAATACGAAGTATGATATATATGAGACTTTCTACTGCCGAGGCATAGGAAATCCTACTTATCTTCTTATTTTTTTCTTGTATCTTAGGATATTGCTTGGAAGATAAGGTCAATCCATGCCTAAAAGGTATGATTGCCCCTTTGGATTGATCCATGCTAAACCTAGCCAATATCTTTTCAATATAAGTGGATTGGGATAAGCCTAACATTCGTTGCTTCCTATCTCTAAGATACTTAATACCAAGAATGTTGCTAGCTTCTCCCAATCCTTCTTACTAAATTGACTTGATAGCCAAACCTTTATGGATGACAATGTCCCTATATCTTTTCCAATGAGTAGAGTGTCATCTACATAAAGTACCATAAAGGACACATTGTTCCCATATGACTTTCTATATACACATGGCCCATCCACGTTTTATATGAAACTATAAGACTTTACAATCTCATCAAAATAAATGTTCCACGCTTGTGATGCTTGCTTAAGTCCATAAATAAACTTTTTAAACTTGCAAACCATAAGTTCTTTGACCTTTCGCAATAAAGCCTTCAGGCTAGGATATATAGCCTTAACGGTCTCCAAGTAGGCTTTGCAGTTACACCTCTAATAGCCCATTTTGCCACAGTGATGGCATGAGCCTTTGGTAGCTACATTCTTCTTCTTCACACCATCTTTAGGCTTAGTAGGAGCCTTCTTCTTCTTCCTTTGAACTTTCTTCTTGGAAGAAGAAGATTCTACCATTAAGACCACGTTGGAATCCTTCTTTATAGAGGACTCCGTAGTCCCGAGAAGATTGATCAACTCAGGAATGGTGACTCAATTTTGTTCACTGATAGTTAATCACAAATTGTGAAAAACTATTAGGTAAAGATTGTAGAATTAAGTCAACACTTAATTCATGGTCCATAACGAACCTAAGAGACCCAAGCCTCTTAATCAAGCCAAGCATCTTGAACCCATGAGTGGCCACAGAAGCACCCTCAACCATTTTGCAACAGAACAGTTGTTTTGAGATCTCATATCTCTCTATTTTAGCTTGGGCGACAAACAACTCTCGAAGATGGAGAATCATCGATTGTGCATCCATATACTTGTGCTATTTTTGCAATTCAGGAATCATTGACACCAGCATGATACAAGATGACGTGTCACTATCATCCTTATGCTTCTTATGGACAGCATGCTGATCGGCATGAGCATCTTGAGCTGCTGGTGGAGGAATAGGAGCATCTAGCTCGTAGAGCAAATTTTCTAACTTGAGAACAATTCTCAATTTTCTATACCGGTCGAGATAGTTTGACTCAATTAGTTTGTTGGTTTCCAAGATGCTACGTAAGTTTAAGTTGGTTGACATGATGCACGTGACCTAGATATAAAGATAGAGAATATTAACTAACTTTATATGCACATGTAATGCAAATAATTAGGCTTTTAATTAAATGCATTATTACTCCACTATTTTTCTCAAACTAATAGCCCCCACTATTAATCAAAAAAGTCCGTTGGATGTTTTCTTAGTGGATTGGTATCTAAATTCTTCAAGAATAACCTTGGGTTTGCCTAACAAGCCACCCTTGAGTTCAATGGTAGGTATCCAATACCAATTACATCGTATGTAATTACCAGATCATTAGGTGATTAACATCTTTTAATCTTAAAGAATTTTGGGCTACTCCAATATTTTCTCTAAATTTCGTTATACTTGAGTTAGCCCAATCGAGATAAAGAATTTAGTTAAACCCGGCCTATTAATCAGGAATTTAATTCCATAATTTGAACATGCCCGATGTCGAGTAGGCTTGGGTTAGCCCAACAACCTGGTCTCAAAAAATGACTCTTATTCTTACTATAGTAATGGAATGAATTAGGTTTAATATTTATTAAGGAATTTGTTTCTTTTAGTGATTTTATGACATGCACAAATATATCAATAAATAACATAAATTTATAATTATGACAATCAAGCAATTACGCAGTATGGTTATGGACTTTTCCTAAATTAATTTCCTCGAGCCAAAAAGAAAATTAAAATGGTTAACCCTATGTGTTCATGCATGATTTAAGTAGAAGGTCTTACCCTCTTGCCTTGTTTTGGTCGACATCTCCAAAATTAAAATAATTCTATTCCTATCTAACTTATATAATCTAATTACATACATTTCCTAAATAGAGAATCCTCGAGTTACATTCGAGGAGAGTTAAATGAGAAGAGAATTACACAAGAATTTTAGAGAAAACAGGACTCGCAGGTCCAATTTAATAAAACCAAAATTGTAAATAATGCATAAACAGATATAATTTGGTTAGTCCATAACCATCCACCATGCCATTAATTATGCTTAGAAAAAAATTAAACATATAATTTTATTATTCCAAAATCACTATTTTGAAAAAATAAAACAAATTCTAAAATTAATATTTTAGATTTAATTTCTAAAATCAAATTCTAGAAATTAAATTAAGATAAAATCTAAAATCAATATTTTAGATTTAATTTCTAAAACCATATTCTAGAAATTTAATTAAGATAAAATCTAAAATTAATATTTTAGAAAATTTATTAATTGCTAAAATCATATTTTAAGAATTAAATAGTAATAATAATAATAATAATAATAATAATAATAATAATAATAATAATAATATATAATCTAAAATCAATATTTTAGAAAATATATTAATTTCCAAAATATAGTTTTATCCCAACTCATGGGTCCCATTTAAAAACTAATCATAATTAGATTTAATTCTCAAAATGAGAATTAATAAAAAAAAACTTATATATATATATATATATATATATATATATAATCAATATTTTAGATAATACCTATTAATTTCCAAAACCAATTTTAGAAATTAATCTTGGTTAGTCCCAAAACAGAATTTTGGGAAGTCTTGGGTGCAAGTGAAAAAGAAAAAAAGCATCTTCGTGGGACATCGAGAACGAAGTCAAACGAAAATGGGAAAAGAATTATATATATATAAAATATAGGATTTCATCCTGGGCAGGATGTGTATCATCTACCCCAGGATGCACAGCCATCACACGTGAGTTGTGTGTCTGATTGGGGAGCCAAAACATGTGAGCCACAGCTTGGAGTTCTTGTGTCTCAAGCCGCGGCTTGGGGCCAAAACAATTTTTTTTTCTTTTGTCTTCTTCCCAGAAATGATTTCCGTAGCAACTTTAGAGAACAGTTCTCTGAGGCATTAAAAAAATTTTCGTTCCATTCTATGAATGTGACTAAAATCCTTTTCAGTAAAACAAAACCAGAACAAATCAATATTCATTTAGGAAAAACGACGGCTTCAGGAAAACAATTTCCTTTTCCTAGTTACAAAAACAAACGCCCAAAAAACATTTTTCTCTGCAAGAATTATGATCCAGAATAGAAACAATTTCGAACCAAACGAATTACAGAAATAATTTCTATAATCCAACTATGTGCGTGAAACAATTTTAGACATAGGCAAGGAAATCAACTGGAAAATAATTTTCCAGAAACATGATCGCAACATGAAACAAAAACAGAGACAAACATGAAATAGCTTTCATGGTAACATATGTCCGTAAATCACATACAACCAGTCTCTGACACCATTGTTAGAACCTTTTACATGCATCAGATATAGATTACGCAATGGAATTAAAAGGAGTACTAATAAGAACTTTTTGCTCTTCGAGATGATAAAAGTATCCACCCCTTGTTCCTTTTGGATACCCTATAAAGTAGTACAATTCTGATCTTGGGTCTAACTTACTTCTTTTAGTCAGTATATAAGTTGGACAACCCCATACTGGGCTTTCGTCTAGTCCACATCTTATAAGGTGTCATGGGCACTGACTTGGAAGGCACCAAGTTCAGAATATATACTGTTGTTTCCAGAGCATATCCTTAAAAAGAAATAGAAAGAATTACAGAACTCATCATGCTTCCAACCATTTCCATTAACGTTTTATTTCTTCTCTCAGCTACTCCATTTTGCTCGGGAGTCACAAGTGCAGTTAGCCGAGATACTATACACTAATGTGCCAAGTAGTCATTGAATTCACTAATGAGATACTTTCTACCACGATCTGATCTTTGCTTTTTGATTAGTTTACTTGTTTGACACTCCACCTTAACCTTAAACTCATTGAATATATTAAAGAAATTAGGCTTGCGCATTATCAAGTAACTATAACCAAAACGCGAGTGATCATCTGTGAACATAATAAAGTAATTATAACCTCCTCTAGCTTGTGAAGACATAGGACCACAAACATTAGTATGTGTTAGAACCCTTATGTAACACCCCACGACTACGTACCCTAAAAGGGCGGGGATGTCGCCCCGTCCCGTAGGACAAGGGGTCTTTAGAACGAGGTATAAAATATAAAGGCAATCTCCAAAAGGATCAACTTAGATAAATAAAGAAATATTCTTATTACATCAGGCTCAACTTGGAGCAAAACAGAATAAAACAAAATATTGTTTAGAAGCATAAGCAACAAATGTCTCCTAGAACGGATAGAGAAAATAGCAAAAGCTTCAACTATTACATGCCCCGCTGACTCAGCACAGTCTATCTCCTGAAAACATGATGTAAAACAGTGTGAGAATAAATCTCAGTAAGTCCTGTGTGTGCACATGGTTTTTTTTAAATAGTTCGTGTATGCAAAGTGTAAAACATTTGTAGAAATAATTTGGCAAGTCATAAACAATTTCTTTTCACAAGGAGTGGGTTTTTCTCATTGTCACACTTTGTACGAAATAAATCCTCCACTCGGATAAAAGTCATGTCACCACACGTTGGGCTCCATGAGAACAAAAGGGCCAAGGCACCACACTTTGTGCACCTTGTTCGGACCAGATTACCACACGTTGGGCGTTCTCATCAAGGTGAGTGTACAGCCCACCGGGTGAGATACTCCTCCATCTCTACACCCAACAAAACCATCCGGGTGTCCATGCCGGGAATATAAATAATACCTTTCAGGTATAAAGCTAGCTCGGACTGGCCTGACCAACCAACACTGTCGCCTTTTCAAGCAGAGTTCATCTTCTGGAGGTGGCCTCCTGCCAGAAGACTTACGCTAGCCCTCCAAGACTAGTATTGTTAGCCTACCCTTATTGAGTACTCAACGAACATATCCGTCAATTCCTGATTCAAAATTTTTCCAAACCTTGGCTTTGTAAAATGTGGTTTTCTTTAAAAGAGATTTCTAAAAATTTAAGGAAAAGAATGGTTTTCTTGCTAAAATCATTATTTTGACAAAACCGTTTAAAGAATAAATATCCACGTTTACAACCCAAGCAAACATAGTTTAATAATAGCTTTACAAAGCTTCACAACATAGACTTGCCATCACAACCTTTAACAAAACAGTTTATAAAAGGACTTACCATCACAACATTTAATAAAAGAGTTTACGCAAGGACTTACTTGATATGCCTAAGATAAATGCGATAAATTCACAGCTGGCTTTCCTCAATTATCCTCCTGATCTAAACCATATAATATCATGATTAGGGTATCAATTAATTCAAACATGCTCTAATCCCATTTATTTTCACAACAATTCTCAATCCCCTATTTAATTCCAAGTAAACTACTCAATCCCCAAAGACCATATACTACGACCACATGTTCATCTCGCTAATAAACACCATTAAACTTTACTTTCGGCATCAAGGGAGGGTATTCCCTTACCTTGCAACTACCGGGTAATGAGGTCTCGATGCTCCTATGGTGATCGTCCTGAGTTCGCTTGAAAAGGAGAGAAAAGCTACCTCCTTTGCTCCTCTTGACCGAAAATTAAAGAAGAAGATGAAATCAGCCTCTATAGGGTGTGATTTAAGGGTAGAAGAAAGAGAAAAGAATCATTAGGGAAAACGGCATCAAGGGGTTGAAAGGATTTGTGCTTACCTTAAGGTGTGTTCGCCTTTTGGCTTAGAATAGCTCTTGTGTTTTCGAAAATTTTGCAGAGAGAGATGTGGCTGAAATTTTCATGTAGAATGGAGAGGGTAGACGGTTGCTATGATTTAGAGTTGGAGAGGATTGGTTTAGGGTTAGATGGTGATGTTTAGATAGACTCCTAATGGCTTTAGGTTTCATGGACAGCAAGGGCGAAATTTCAGCTTGTTGCGTGTCTCCTTGCTATCGATTTTAGGGGAGTTTAATGGAGGAAAAGATTCTGTAATTTTGCTCCTTTATGCTGGCCAAAATACTGCTCAAGGGAAGGGCTGAATGTGTTCAGAATTTTGGGCCAAACAAGGAAGAGTTTGAGTGAGTTTTGATGACTGAAAAATCCTGTGCAAGTGCTGTGAAAATTCTGTGCAAGAGTAGCAGGGTTTGGACTGTTTTGGTTGCTGTACTTCTACCAAAATTTCCAGAGGAAAATTGAGGGTTTTGGGTGCTGAAAATAGCTTGATCAGCTGGGGTTTTTCAGTAGATTATGTGTGCAGAATTTCGGTTGGAGTAGGAGTTCAAAGATGGCCGAAATTCCTGCACAAAGCTGACCGAATTTTCTATGTATAAGCTGGACGAATTTCAGTGATTTTGTGTGAATAAAATTCTAGTTTTGTGCAGCTAAGATACCCTGAATTGATGAAGAGTATTTAGGTGTTTTGAGCTAGGATTTACAGAGTTGGATTGTAGCTAAAGATGGCTGGAATTTCGGACAGCTTATGGTGATACAAAGCTGCCGAAATTCAGCTAGGAAAAGGAAGAAAATCCTAGTTGAATTTGGATTGAAATAAAATCTGGTTTTTATCAAGAATTTGGATAGGATTTCCTCTAGTCCTAGAAGAGTGTGGATTGAGCTACAAGTCCTCCAAGAAGTGGCGGCACTTGCTGGAATTTTTTCCAGATTTTTAGCTAACATTCTAGGATTGAAATCAACAAGATTTCCTACTAGGAAAAGGATTCATTAATTCCACCTATCCATGGCAACATCTATCTAACTAAAATCAAGCTAATATTTTAATTACTAGCTAGGGTTTTTTCGAAAATCCTAAGGAACACAAGCTGAAAATTAAAGATGAACTTTATTCACATCAAAGTCCTTGAATTTAGGAAATAAATATAGAGACTTATTTCCTTGGAGTAAAAATACTAAAATTTCTCTAGGATAGCTAGGTTCTTTTCGGCCAAGACCAGAAATGGTCTAAAGAAGAGAATTTCAAGAAGAGAAACTAACTTCACAAAAGGTAGGATTCGAACTCGGGTCACCAAAGGAAATCACCAACCTCCCCGCTATTCCAAAATAACTCCAATACTAATTTTTCTACAAGAAGTTCTTACCACCCCAATACTCATCCTTCCAAATCTTCGACCAAACCTCCCTTATCCAAATATTTAACAACATAACTATTTCACATCAATTAATTCAAATGCAAGAGCAATGGAAAAATTCACATGCATCCATGCAAATAAAAATTATTCTAGCTACCATATAAAATGCAAGATGCTATGCAATGCATGACTTTTCCCCATAGTCAAAGGTGGTTTTGGGCGGGGTATTACACCTTACATGTATCAGATATGCATTACGCAGTAGAATTAAAAGGATTCTAGACAAGAGGACAGCATGTACGTGTAATAGATGGATAGATATACCTTTCAGATGTCTCTGTTGTTCAAAATTCTTCAACTGCTGAAGGCGCGATCTAGCACAACCAGAGCTCCATGTCTTTGCCGCTAGAGTCTAAGTGTAAGACTCCTTCTAGCAATATCCACATAGAGGATGCTTACTCAAGAATACCAGAATACATCTCTGTGCTAGTAGAGAAAGAATGGCGGCTAGGGTTATTATTTTCTGAGAACAGAAGAATGAGAGAGATAAAGAAATTGTGCGTGTGTTTTGTGTTTTTCCTAGTAAAGCCGAGAGAACAATTCTCATGATATATAAAAAAATATATCTAGCTTTTAACTCCAGTGTTATCCCTGAAATTGCGCAGAAACACATTTCTATGAATTCTAATCAAATTAGAATTCACAAATTGCAATTGGAAATCATAAGTTTTAGCAATCACAATTTGGGCCAAAATTATGACTAATTATAATTTAGCTACAATTACTTCTATTTATCACAATTAACCCCACAATATTATCAAATTACATCTTGGGTACTTAATCCTCTATTGTGTGTGACCTATTAGGTTTTCCAATCTATTGGTAGTGAATATGAATTAATCTAAATATCTTTGAGATTAATAATTCTTAATAATTTAGAATTAACCTATTAATTCTAATCAGGATTAGTTTATTAACTCATCAATTAATAAACTTATATTCAGCAAATTATGAGCGGTATCTAGCAACACATTATGACCACCCAGGAGTCCATGAAGTCAAATGGCTTAACATGAACCATTCAATAACAAACTATAAGGCAATAAAGTCCTTTCACCATATAATATCTCATTCGATTTGGAGCTAACTCCCTCCAGAATATATATTAATTCTAGCCCGAATATATCAGTACTTGTATCAGAAATTCACTACTCTATATGTGTATCAATTGGAACTGTTTCCAATACACAATCACCTTGGCCAAGGATTTTACGAATAGTAATTCCAACAAGTGGCCATAAGATATTCGCCCATACTATTAGGAGTAGTGAATCATTTATCGACCTTCTCAACTACTTTAGTTTACCTCACATTGTACCTAATATCCATCCCGTAGGCGGCCTTCGATCTGGATCCAGAGATTCGAATCAAAGTACAATGCTCAGTAAACAAATTACCTTAGAAATCTCAAGTCTAAGGATACTTGTACATTTGCTATAACAAGATTTTATCATTGGCACTAGTTATCCGTGTGATTATCTCATAGCCAGATTATCCAATATACTTGTTCTATTAACAAGCATCCACGTGTTTACTTTGTTTGAGTATCACAATACTTACGAGTGTGAGAACCACCGCCTGATCAGATCAGGAAGTCTAACACGTGCTAGTCTTAACGCATTAATGGTGTCCTATCTCATTAATACTACAATTAGGGATTATTTAAGTACTAGCACAATACAATATAATAGGAATCTCACATCATGATCTCTATCATGATTTCCTTAACATAGTGTTTACTAGGGACTTTATCTAACAGTTATTTTACATGAAAGTAAAGCAGACAAATTGAAAGATAAATAATGCCTTGTGTTATAAGATAAATATGTCATATACAAAGTACAAGTGATTACTTCTAAGGCACAATACTAACAGTATGAACTAACTCTAATATTTTCTTGGCCCTTTCCACCTTTTGAGTAAAAGATATTTTGGTCATTTTACCCTTAAAACAAGATTCTCACAGAGGCCATTCCTCTAATTCCAATGAGTCCAAAGACCCATTTTAGATTAACTTCTGAATCTGATTATGATCTATATGTCCTAATCTTAACTGCCATAAATATGAGTTATTTGATGTGGCCTTTCTCTTCTTATTATTAGGTTCCGTATGAGTATTATTTATTTGATGAGTTATAGGATTAATGTAAAAAAGATTGCCATATATGTTTTTAGTGCAAATAATTTTTTCATTTCTACTGATTCAAATACCAGAATGGAAAGAAATTGAATAACCTTGATTAATCAATCTTGAAATTGAAATCAAATTCTATTTAAAACTAGAAACATATAAAATATCATTTAAAACTAAAATTATATTACAATCAAATAAAATCTCCAAGTCTCCCATTACCTCGACCTATACTTGTGCTCCGTTACCTACTCTTAATCCATGCTCTCCTCTACTGAGTCGTCTTATCTTGCTAAACCCCTGCAAGGAGTTATAGATATGGTCAGTGGCTTCGGAGTCAACAATCCAAGTAGATGATGATCCAACCATCAAGAGCCATACTTGAAACACTTACCCTTGGGCTTGGCGTTAGGTTTAGATGCCTTGGGCAAGGGCTTTCTTCTTCTCGAAATTCTTAGGTTAGGCCCTAGTTCTAGAAGAATTTCTAAAGTGAGTAACCAAAACCTTTGACACAGGCTTCATGATTTTCTCAGTAGCTTGGAGTTCTTTTATCAACTCAATCAAAGACACATTCATCTTGTTTATGCTGTAATTTAGTTTGAACTGCGAATATGAATCTGGTAAGTCTCAAGAACCATGTCAATTTGGCTTTCAGCATTAATTGTTGTCCCTAGGACCTCGACTTCCTCGAAGTGAGCAATCATCTTGAGTATATACTCGCAAACTGATGCTTCTTAGCCATCCTAGTGTTCATGATTGGTCTAAGAGCTTCCTATTTTGCAGGCCAACTCTTGTCAGCAAACATGATCTCAACGATACATCGATGTTGCATATAGTTGGCATGTTTTTGTGCTTAGACTGGAGAACATTGGACGTGGAAGCTAACACATTGCATCGAGCCATTTCAACAGCTTTCTTCCATGCCTTCTTCGCCTCACGATCCTAGTCCGTGGATTCTTTCCCAATTTCAGGATAGGGTTTGGTCAGAACATATTTGTACTCCTCTACAGTAAGTACTATGTTCAAATTCCTTTTTCAGTCCACATAGTTTGGTCCAATTAACTTATTCTCCTTGAGAATAATGGATAAAGGATTGAAATTGGACATTTCTGTTGATTGAAAAAAAAAACTTCACTCAAAAAAATATTTATTTTGAAAAAATACATATAAAATGCACATTTAAAACATTATATTGCTTTCATGATATGCTTAACCTATTAAAACCATTATAAAAAAAATATGAATAATTTGGCTCTTAGAAAATTAACAGAACTTTGTAGGAAGGTTAACAATTTTATCACAAATTAAACTTCTTTAATAGGTAATAATCCATAAATAGTTCTATCGATAAAATGGTCACTATTCTTACCACCAACGGATAATCCAACATTAATGCCTCCAACGATAGGCTGGCTGACATTAATACTTATCCTAGGCTTTAATTATAATTCCTCTGATAGTTTTAGATTCTCATGGAAATCAATCCTATAGGGGGTCATACTTAGAATAACGCGAGGATAACCATAGTCTCTAATAGGAATCCATAATGGAAGTTAGGGGGCCGTTGGAACCCCTCTCCCATTTAATCTTTTGAGAAAAATAAGTTTTCAGGAAAAATGTTCCTTTAAAAAAATATTTTTTGTTTCATTAACTTTAGTGAAAACCCAAAATTCAACATTATTCTCTATGTCAAGGATAAAAGCCTTTAAGAGAATAAATCATGAATTTTTATTTTCACTATTTAAGTTAAAACCATTATAGGAACAAAATTTAAAATACTTAAATTCAAAATTATCCTCTATGTCAAGGATAAAACCTTTGGAAGAATAAACCACGAATTTATTTTTAAATTGCTTAGTTCCAATTTAAAACGTTTTCCTTAATTTTTTTTATCTAGAGAAAAAATTAATTTCTCAAAAACCTTTGTATATTTGATCACAAAATTAAATAAATAGACATGCTCCAAAAAGTAAAACCTTTTACATGCTATTTTCTAACCACTTATGTGACCAAATAATGGATTAAACATAATAATAATAATAATAATAATAATAATAATAATAATAATAATAATAATAATAATAATAATAATAATAATAATAATAATAATAAATTGATTTTGTTTAATCCTAAGGTGGTTCCTCTTTACTAACTATTTTTATGCAAAATTATTTATCACAATAAATAAACCATTGCAAGAAAAATAGCCTCGTGTGATATAGGCCCCAAGAGAAAAATAAATTACAAGAAAATGAAAAAAAAAAAAACACTTCAGGAGGCATGAACCGTGACCCGCGACCGTACCACCCGAAAACGCCGAACCGTGTAACCAACGATGCAAAACATCACCCAGCCGCGAGAGGCTCTGCGTGAGCCTCCCATGGATCAAGGCATTTTTGCCTTGATCCTACCATGGCACGCCATGAGCCGTGTGTAGCTCCAGGGAGAAAAGTCTCCCGAGCCTACCGCAGCTCACCTTGTGCCTCGAGCGGATGGTCTCAATTGTTCCGTCTTTGTTTTTCGATTCTCTTCAGGGATATTGCGGCATTATTCCAGGCACCAATTTTTGTTACATAAATTCTACTGAATTGATTTTAAATACAATCCAATTGCCTATGCCTTTCAAAACGAGGCGTACACAATTTCTACGAAAGCGATTAAAATTAAATTACAAGTGTCTATGCCTCCACGCGCGAGGCGTACATAAAATCTACCGATATCAAAATCACGAGGGATCCATATAATCCCAAAGATCATAATTTTTATTAGTAGCAAGCTCCTAGATTTAACCATGGCTCAGAAACCACTTGAAAAGATTGTGGAAAAAATAAATACGCAGCGAAAGACAGTAAATTAAAATTTTTTCAGAGCGAAAGTCTAGGAATACTTACTTCTAGGGAGATTAACTTTAATAACCAAAGTTGGATTCGAGTTTGACGGTGCTTGTTAAATTGGAATGTCTACTTGTTCTACAAGAACACTAGCTAACCGTCGGCTTATTCGCATCTAACAATTACCATGTTTGCTAGCTCTTGACCTTCCAGAGTAGTTTCTAACCACTATAGACCTCTACCGGTAAAAGTAGATTTACAGTGAAGAAAATTGGAACAAAAATGGAAAAGCTAAACGTTAAGGAAAAATGAAGAAAAATGACAAAGAAAATAACCAATGATGGCTGTCGTTTTGTTTTACAGGAAAAACCTGAAAGCTGCTAATTTTTCTAGAATTTTTCAATCAAAACCCACAAGGCACACGCATTGCCTTTTAAATCTATTAACAACCTCCTTTTCCTTCACGAAAACAATAAAGCCGCCACTTCCTATTTTTTTTTTATTTCCTTATTTCCTTTTTGCACATGGTAGCTACCATCAAACCTAATGGACCATACTTTCTTAATTAGTCCAAGACTAATTAAATAGCTTTCTTATTAATTAATTAATTAATTAATTAATCCACATGGGCCTAATATTAAAATTATCCAAGATAATTAAGTAATAAATCAATCAATTAAATTAGCTTATTTATTTATTAATTAAACTACTTAGGCCCAATATAAAATTACCCAAGATAATTAATTAATTAACTAATTAATTATATTGGCCCAATTAATTATTCTAATCTAAATAAATAATTAATTGGACCTCTAGAATAATTCTTCCAATAATAAATTCATCTAATGAGCCCATATAGTAAATAAATTTATTAAGGTTATTTGAGCAACTCTGGGGACTAAAAGATATATTATTCTTGGCTACTAAAATGACCAAAATACCCCTACTAACAAATAGCTGTATTTTAATTATTTTTAAATATGTCATTTATCACAATATGGAAATATTGATCCTGAAAATAATATTACAAGTGCAGCGTCTTCGATCTACAGGTGTAGTGATGAAAATACCCATCTACATAACACCCATCATTGAGAAAGAAAAATAATACCAACACCTTTCTCAACTACGTCTACCATCCTTTGATTGCTAGTCTGATAATCCATAACTTCCAGTATGTAGTAACTTATTTCAGGGAGCTACCCATAAAGTATACATACTTAATCACGTTTTCCAGGGCCCTAGATTATTAGATTATCCTAGACAATCACAAGGGGGTGATTTCTTCACGTAATGAAGTATATAAACTCTATTGTATAAGTCTGTCTTAATTAACTAGAGTTATACACCCAATGTACAAAGTTATTGGCCTTGCGATAAGACCTCCCCCAACATACTTCAAAGTGTACAAGTCCAACTTCATCATACCACCAACTTACACTCAAATCTTAGGGTACTCGTCCACGCAGTAGCTACGATAAATCAATCTTTATTTATTTTAGTACTTTGATAAAGATTATTATGACATGGTTTAGTTCTACGTATTCCAAAATATGCTTACACCATTGGCATGAGTGAATTACTCATTGGTTAAAGGTAATCTATTTTCCATTTGAAATCCATTGTATAATGATTTAAACCTTGATAAAGTGCCCAGCTTCATCAATAGATCAAGAATAATTTTTCGCTTATGTGTTAGCAGCACATAATCTACACTTTACTATAAAAGTACAACTCAATCACGTAGATTACTTAATTACACACTTAGACCTTTAATGTACGAATATATGTACATAAACAATCATGAATGAAATACTTTTTTTAATTTCCAAAATACAAAAATACACAGGCCATTTCAGGCATACATCCCAACAGACCGCGCATAGATTTAAGCTCTTTCTCATATGTCTCTTCTCAAGCAACTCCTTAACTTCTCATTACAATTCCTTGGCCTCCTCCAAGTTACTTCTATGTGTTGGTCTATTTAGGAGTATGGTGTAGCTTGACAAAATTTCAAGTCTACAAATCAAGACAAGAAAAATATCAAAAAATATAAAATTTTAGTAAATATGAAAAGTGGTTACAAATCTCTGAAAAAGTCTTAAAATACAAGACAAGTCTTTTGATTCTTCTCTTTTGAAAAATGTTAATACAAGTGCTGAAAAACTTGATCTTGGATTGAATGGAATTTGACGGCGAACACTTGATTCCCAAGCTTTCGAGATTTGTTTGGTGCAAAACAAGATGAACGCCTTGAAATTTGATGTAGATTATGAACTTTGAATTTATTGAAGTTTTGATTCCTTTATTTGATGAAGATTCTGAATCTTGAATTTGCTGAAGCTTGATTTTGCTGAAGCTTGAGCTTGAATGCTAAAACTTGAGCTTGTTGAAGCTTGAGCTTGAAATGCTATTGAAGCTTTGTCAAAACTTGAGCTTGAATGAAGTTGAAGCTTGAGGATGCCTCTTGTTTGTTGAAGATCCCAAGGTGCCTTGAACCTTTGAAGGAATGTCCTATTTATAACTTGAAAATCTCTTGACTTTAGTAAATAGTCGATGTGAGACTTTAAGAAGCTTTCTAATAAACCCTAATGGGCTTATGCTTAAGGTGGCTTGGACTTTATCCAAATTTCATTTTACCCACACTATTTAAGTTTAATGGATCTTGAACAATAGTCCTAATTTAATGGCCTAATCCAATTCTACATAATCCATAATATAATGGGTTTACTTTGAAATGGGCTCTTAACAATGATCTATTTTTAATAGCCCTATTACATGATATATTAGATTTAATAAACCTTTAATAATGACCCAACTATATTAATCTAAGAATACTTATATTTATTCATGGATTTATTTTAATTAATCAAGACTAAAATATTTAATTTTCTTTTAATAAAGTTGGGCCATTATTAAAAGTCCATTAAATCCAATATGTTATGGAATTGAACTATTAAAATTAGGTCATTATTAAGAGTCCATTTCAAAGTAAATCCATTATATTATAGATTAAGTGAAATTGGATTGGGGTAATTAAATTAGGACCATTGTTTAGGATCCATTAAACTTAAATGGCATGGATTAAATAAAATTGGGCTAAAGTCCAAGTCACCTCAAGTTTGAGCCCATTAGGGTTTATTAGGAGGCTTCTCAAAGTCCTATACCAACTGTTTATGCTAAAGTCAAGAGATTTTAAAGTTATAAACAGATCTTCCCTCAAAGGTTTAAAGCCCCTCGGGATCTTCAACAAACAAGAGGCATCTTCAAACTTCAACAGTATTCAAGCTCAAGTTTTAACAAAGCTTCAATAGCATTCAAGCTCAAGCTTCAACAAGTTTAAGTTTTAGCATTCGAGCTCAAACTTCAGCAAAATCAAGCATCAATAAATTCAAGGATTAAAATCTTCATCAATTTAAGGAATCAAGCTTCAAAAAAAATTCAAAGTTCAAAATCTTCAACAAATCAAGGTTCAAAATCAACATTAAATTTCAAGGCGTTCATCTTGTTCTACATCAAACAATTCTCAAAAGTTTGGTAATAAGTGTTCATCATCAAATTCCATTCAATCCAAGATCAAGTTTTTCAGCACTTGAATCAACATTTTTGGAAAAGAGAAGAATCGGAGGACTTATCTTGCATTTTAGGGCTTCTTCAGAGATTTACAACCGCCTTTCCTATTTACTAAATATTTTGTATTTTTCGATATTTTTCTTGCCTTGATTTGCATACTTGAAATTTTGTCAAACTACAAAATTCTATCATGCCCAGTAGGATAATCTCTGCCTCCTATCTCTTCTCTTCAATCCCAATTTCAAGTACAAGCAAAAAGAAACTCAATGGCACCAAAGAACAATAAAGTTGCATCTACTTGTTCAAAGGCTGTCAATGTCATAGAGGTTGCTACAACTGTTGGCAAATCTCCACAAGCTTCAAGCCAAGGCATGCTGACAAGAAGTGAGGCTCAAGCCCTTTCACAAAGTGAGGCTTAAAATTTTGGTGTTGTCTCATCACCTGTAGCTGCAAAGTTGAAGTAAGATGCTACTTCTACAATGCACAAGATATCATCTTTACTAGAGAAGGCCTAAACCTCCAAGCAAGATGATCAAGATTCAAGCATTGGCTTTGCACCTCAATCCCCCCATGGGGACCTCAAATCCAATACTTTCTTTAATGAAGAGTTAGCTACTTCTTCTATGGCACTGAGTACATTAACTAACATATAAAATTTAGAGAAGGAACTCGTGCACCTCACAAAATTAGTGGAGGAACTTGCTAAACACTCCTAAGAGCAAGATCTCACCATTGCACACTGATGAGGACTCATGGTATACATATTTTATAGGGGTTTTGTACTTTAATTGTGATAAATTCTTGTTTAAATCACCACTCACCACACCCTTGTTATCTTCTTTCTGTAGGAAATAAAGTAAATTCCAATTGGAGATGATAAAGATGAAAAGGAAAGAAAATAGAGCAGAAATAGAAGAACAATGAAGAAGACCAAATAAGGCAGCCCAAATAACTTCCCTAGGTCACCTGGATTAAAACAGAAGCATGCCCAGGCAGGTACTTGGGAGCCCAGGGAAGTTAGCCTCTCACTTATGATAGAAACGTGAATTCAATGCATTTTTAAAAATCGATGGGCATTTTGGCTATAAAAATCCCTTATACACTTCAAAACACTTGTTCTTGGACTTGAGTTTCTCTTTAAGAACTCTAAAAGGCTTAGTCTCACACAAAAATGGAGAGAAGGAGTAAAGGATTCAAGGCAGAAAAAATAAGGATTGCAAGGAGCTTTCAAGGAGATGAAAAAATTACTTTATCTTGTGATTTTTGTTCTAAGAATTGATTTTTAAATGTAATAAAGGATCGTACCCTAATTTTATACCTTGGGATAATGTTTTTTTCTTAGATCTATAATTTTTGCTCTATGGTGATTGGTTATTTGTGCTTATTGGTTATCTTGGTTGAGTTGGGTCTTAATTGATTTGTTTCAAACAATTGTTCTTCCTTAATACTTTTGAGAGATGGGGTTAAGGTTAGGACACCCACTTGACTAATTTAACGTTTACCATTTTCAATTAATCCTAGAGGGAGGTTGGGAATTAGGACTAATAACTAATGGGTTCATGAGATTGCCTAGAAATTGGGATTTCATAGCTTTTGGATGTTTTGGGATTGTGAGCGGTGTTTAACGCCTCCTTCGATTTGGTTGATTAGGTACAAATACCAACTAATTGAATTTAGAGATGAGGGATCTCATAACTCGAGAAAGAATGAGGTTGATTTGTAACTCACATTGGTGCCTAGAGTTAGAATTTGTAGATCAAAGGGATACTCATCTCTGGGTGTTTAATGGGGGAATTCTCTTTGTTACATAGCCTTTCTCTTTTTCTAATTCTTTGATGACCTTGTGACTCCTCCTTGTTGACTAGGAACATGATAGGTTTCTTGGTGTAGTGTAATTATTTGTAATTCACATCTTCATTTGAGCTAGACAATGAGATTACAACAAATTAGTGGTAATTGCTATGTTCCCGTGGATTCGATACTTTCTATTCCCTATACTATACGATAGGTATACATGCCCATATATATGGTTTTAGTGCTTAGCATTTTAAATTTAAAACTTGATTTTTGTAGGTTGTTTATACTATTTCCAGTGCAGGTAAAACACGCATCAATTTTTTTACGCCGTTACCAAGGATTAGCAATATCATAAAGCCCTTACGTCTTGTTGATTTAGCTATGTATATATTTGTAAATGTTAGTAATTTCTTTAACTATTTATCTATATATTTGTGCATAATACTAACTATTGTTGGTATATAGATTTCTTTTCCTTTTTATACCTTGTTTGTTTGTTGTTTTAATTCTTTATTATCTTTGAGATAATATAAATTTATTAGATTCCAATGTGTTGTATCATTATGTTTGTTGTTTTTTATTTTTATATTATTGTATATTGCATATTAGGAAATTGTATATAGAGTTGATTATTGGGATTTAAGTTTAGCTTTTGTATATGGCTGTGTTGTTGTACACTATTACTGTTGTTGTTGGGGAATTTTGTATTTTTTACTGTGTTAGTGCTCTTATTGTTGTTGTTGATGCGCTGGTGTTGTAACGGTGTGAGCATTTTGAGATTTTGAGCATTGTTTTGAGAATGAAAGTATTATTAGTTGTAGTTTTGGTTGTTGTTGTACGATATATCTGTGGAGGTTGAAAATTTAATTGAAGTAGTGGTGAATAAATTGAGAAGTTGATTGGTTTGTATAGTTGGATTGTGTTGTTGTAGTTTTTTTATTTTTGTTTGAAGATTTTGTTAAACGCTAGTAATATTTTATCTAGTAGTGATTTTTGTGTTGAGATTAATGGTTGATTATTTTGGAGAGATTTTTTTATTATTTAAAGGTGGTAGTACTAATTGATTGGTGGATGTTATAGTAGTAATCCTTTGTTTTGTGTATGAACCCTTAGTATAAATAATACTAGTGTTTTATTGTTCATATGGGTTAGGTTTGGATGAAAGTATATTAGCATATATGTATATATATTGATTTAGTGTATCCATAGTGAAAATATTGGATTATTCATTTGCTTTGTTGAATGAGTAGTTCTTGGTATTATTATCTATTTTTTGGTGTAATTTATATTAGTTAATTTTATGGCTTGTTAATAATATTTGTGCATCTACACACACACACACACACACACACACACACACACACATATTAGTATATGATGGATTATATGTTCTTAGTATTTAGACTAATATATATGTGTAACAACTTCTGGTATCCTTTTTATTTATATTTGCTTTTGAGTTATATTATTGGTCTATTATTTTGTGTGTATTCTTTTGGTCACTATCTTTTTAGCATTGGTATAATGTTATAGTTTTCTTAATTTTTGTAAGATTGTTGATTTTCTTCTTTTGGAAAGTCATCCTTTTCCTCTCCCTTCTATAAGACATTGAGCTTCAAGCTTCAAGTCTCCCTTCTATAAGTCATCCTTTTCTTCTCCCTTTAATTTCTTGTAGTCCCATTGAAAATGGTTATATTGTATGATTTGTGGCCAATGAAGACATTGTCCAATTTAGGTGTGAGGGAAAGGATGAATAATATATTTTTTTTAAATTTTGTATTATTTATTTTGAAATTTTCTTTTTTTGGGCTGAATTTCTTGTTTTTGCATTTTGGCTAAAATATTTTTGAGTTTTTTCATATTGTTGGGTTAGTTTTCAAGGCATGTGGGTATATGTAATGATATGTGTTAGTTTGGTGGAGATATTATTTATCTTTTTGCTTAGGGGTTCTACTTAAGACTTTTCAAGAAAAGTTATTTTTGTGTACACTTATATATTAGGCATGGCATAGACAAAGTTTGGATAAGGGAATTAATCTTCTTTATGCCTTTGAAAATGTTGTGAAGCTTAATTATTCGAGAATGGATAAAAACTTAATGATGAAATATAGAGTATGGGTTGTAGGCTTATTTCTAGTTTTGTGGCTAATCTCATTCACTCTTTTTTTTTTTTTTTTTGTATGTGGTCTTATAAAAATTTTCAATTATTTATTGTAATTTCCAATAAAAATGCAAATAGGAGTAGGAGGTAGGTTTCTCCATGCACATACTAAAGTGAGGAGAAAAAAGGGCTTTGGGAATGCAAAATGAATTTCCTATGATGAAAAATAACGTGTGATGAAAATGAAAAGAAAAAGAAAGAAAATCAAGAGAGCAAAAGTGCAAGGGATGCAAAGAGAGCATTTAACTCAAAAAGCATTATATATGCATTCCCTTGTAAAAAGAAAGAAAGATGATAAAAAATGAGAGGCTCCTACTTTGCCAATCAAATTAAAAATGTATTGTTGCATTAAAGTGTATGGTCTAGATGTATTGTAATGTAACATATAAAATACCTGTACTTAGGGTTAGCCACGAGACTTGAGTAAGTTGTTTGATCCTATTTCATATGAATAACTTTATTCTAAATCTTGATTGGAGAAGTTTAGTGGATCATACTTATTTGACATAAGATTTTTAATTTCATTTTGAGGTTTTTGGTTGTGTCTAGTGTTGTATAAGGGTATACATGGGATTTGTTAGAATGTATGCCCAAAATGACCTATGTATTTCTATATTTAGGAAATTAGTAAAAGTTCCATTCATTAATGATTGTTTATTTACATATATTGCACATTAATGTCTAAATATGCTAGTAAGTAATATATGTGATTGGGTCGTGCTTTCACAGTAAGGTGTAGATTATGGGCTACTAACACATAAGCGAAAAGCTGTTCTTGATCGATTAATGGAGTTGGACACTTCATCAAGGTTTAGATCATTATGCTATGGTTTCTAAATATGGAATGGTTTACCTTTAACTACTGAGTAGTCCACTCACACCAATAATGTAAGTGTATTTGGAATATGTATGTGACACCCCACCCTAAATGCCCTTAGGAATAGGGTATATATGGCTCATATAGCATGGTCATTTTTGCATATGGACATATTTTGCATGGCATGAATAAATTTGCTTGAGTATGATTGTAGAAGAATTGTTGTGCTTTGGTGATGTTAAATAAATCGCTATTTGAAATAATGACTTATAAAATATTATAGCATTGGACTATTAATTAGGGAAAGATATATATATATATATATATATATATATATATATATATAAGAAAATATAGCTAACTCTAAATTACATATTTAATTATTGAGTAATAGTTAATTAAAATAATTTAGGTAACTATTTATTAATTGTTAAATAATCACGTATTTATATATATTTAAAATATATTGTTGTATTTTCTGTATATTTACTAAATATTCAATATATGTTTATTTTCTTTATTTACTTGTGTATTAATTTTAGGTAGTATTTAAATATTAGAATAGCAAGATTTTCTTCTTATTTTATTTTATTAGGAGATGGATTGAATTTTCTTAAATTAAATATTTATTCTAAATAGGAGAATATTTGTGGGAATTATTAGGCTTCTAGAAAGCCTTGTAGCAGCCTCTTAGGAGAAGGAAAAGTAAGAAAATCAAATTCTTGTGTATTTGAAAAATTATCTCGAAGGGAATTTATTATTTCCAATCCTTTAATGTTTAGGAAAAACTGGAGAATATTCCTATCCTATTCCCACCCCTATGTGCCACCACCTAACTCTCCAAATCCAATAAGATTATGGTTAATTAATTAAAGAAAGCTTTTTATTTGATAAAACTTAGAGAAAAATTGGATTTTCCTTAATTCATTTTGTACTTCATAATTCATTTATAAAAACCCAATTAAATCATATTTTTGTACCCTAATTCACCCTAGTAGCTGTCTCTTCCTCTTTCTCTCCCCCTCACACGAAATTCTTTCTTCCTTCAGCCAAAGTTTAATTAATGTATTGCTTACGGAGAAATTTTGCACAAGAACACACCTTTGAAGCACCATTCCTAGATTGATTTCTTGACATTCTTGGTGGAAATGAAGGCTAGAAGACACCCACTCTTTCCTCTAAGGTTGTTTGAGTTAGATATAATAAAAGGTAATAACAAAGTTGGCTCTTTCCGTTGATTTTCTTGATTGCTGCCACAATAGTAGAAAATTAGGGTTTTTAGGTTTTAAAATTTGTAACATGCGTTCCATGATTGAGAATTTATGATTATTATCTGAACATGCTTAGATTATGAAAGAGAATCCACCATTCTAAATATTTTATGAAAAGAAAACACTTCTACTATTTATTCTTGAAATCTATAAATAATGCGATTATGTGCTAGTTGTAGGTTTTATTTCAAAATAAAATACAAAAGCAAATTATTGTTGCAAGGCCTTTTGATATTGTAATCTAGACATGTTTAGGATGTTTTTTTATGCTATAGATCATGCAAGAAAACCCTGAGATAAAACTTAGTAATTTTCGAAAAAACTAAAGGGACTGAGTACCTTGTTTTTGTTGTATAGTCAGGTTGATGCTGTTATTTTGTGGTAATAAAGTCTGAATTTGGGACAGATCAAAACATATAAACTGTAGATTATGTATTTAGATGTTAACTATAAAATTTCAGAATTTTCTAATGAGAAAATTAAAAGTTATGAATTTTTCTTTGAAGCTGGTATGTGCTGGAGAGATTACTACTGTAGCGATAAATAAATTACGGAGCATAATTAAGGCCTGATTTTTGTGTAAGATGACTTGTATTCTATTCTATATGTGTTAGGTATGTCTTTGTAAAAATTGAGGTCAATTCGAAGTGCCTTCCTATGTGTTATGCTAATAGAAAAAAGTGTCACACAAGCTGGAAATTGTTTTCGACTTTAGAAATTTTAAGGAAACTTCTATTATTAATTTATATGTGTGCCTTATATGGAATAATCGTGTATGTCAACACTAGAATGTAATAGTGGATTTAATGTCATCAATCCTAAAATTAACATTATTTCAATAATAATATTATTATAATTATTAACGCGATTACTATTATTAAACGTTATCAATATTATCATCACTAATATTACTAATATTTTTTATATCGTCATAATTATCATTATTATCACTATTTAATACTCATCAAATTGACTACTCATTAATTAATATATCTCCTCAATTATTTATTTTTGTATTATTACGAACAAACAATACTTTCTTTAGCTAAGCAGTTAATTAAATAATTATCTAGTTCTTTGGTTAATGTTTTTACAAATTAACTAACCTTTTTTTTAATTGTTATTTACTTTCATGGGCAACCTTTATTTTAATTAACTAATTATTTATTTATATAGCTCTATAGTTACTCAGTCATTTGTCCGTGTATCTATATGAGAGGTTATCATTTGTTTAGTAATTGTCTTAGTATATATTAAATAGTTAGTACGCAATATTTCTTTTTTAACTTGTTATATTTGAAATGGAGTTGATAGTTGGTCTGTATTATGTGATGACTAGATGTTAGAAGTTGAGCTAATTTTGAATACTATGGCAATATAAGGGTTATAGGGACGTTTATGGCATGATCTTGGTTTAGATCATTACACTATGGTTTCTAAATGAGGAATAGTTTACTTTTAATCAGTTAGTAGTCCATTCGCACCAATAGTGTAAGTGTATTTGGAATATGTAAAACTGGACCGCACCATAATAACCTTTAGTAAAGTACTAAACTAAATAAAGATTGGTCTATCGCAACTACTGCGTGGACGAGTATCCTAGGACTTGAGTATAAGTTGGTGGTATGGTGAAGCTGCACTTGTACACTTTGATGTATATTGGGTGAGGCCTTATTGCAAGACCAATAATCTTGTACGTTGGGTGTATAACTCTAGTTAATTAAAATGGACTTATACAATAGAGTTTCTATACTTCATTAAGTGAAGAAAGCACCCCCTTGTGAATGTTCGGGATAATCTAATAATCTAAAGCCTTGGGAAACATGACTAAGTATGTACACTTTTAGGTACCTCCCTGTGATAAGTGGATACGTATTGGAAATCATGGATTATCGGATTAGTTATCAAAGGATGGCAGATGTCATTGAGAAATGTGTTAGTATTTATTTTCTATCTCAATGACGGGTGTTAAGTAGAGGGGTATTTTCATCATTACACCTGTAAGTCAAAGGCACTGTACTTGCAAAATTATTCTCGGGGTTAATATTTTCATATAGTGATAAATGAAATATTTAAAATGATTAAAATACAACTATTTGTTAGCAGGGATATTTTGATCATTTTAGTAGCCAAGAATAATATGTCTTTTAGTCCCCAAAGTAGCTCAAATAACCTTAGTAAAATTATTTACTATATGGGCTTATTAGGTGAATTTATTATTAAAAGAATTATTCGAGGAGTCTAATTATTTATTTATTTGGGCTAGAATAATTAATTGAGCTAATTTAATTAATTATTTTATTAATTTATTATCTTCGTTAATTTTATATTGGGTTCAAGTAATTTAATTAATTAATAAAAGAGCTATTTTAATTAATTATCCTGGATAATTTTATATTGGGCTAAGTAGTTTAATTAATTAATAAAAAAGCTAATTTAATTAGTTTATTAATTAATTATCTTGGGTAATTTTTATATTGGACCCAAGTAGCTTAATTAATTAATAAAAGAACTAATTTAATTGATTAGTTTATTAATTAATTATCATTGGTAATTTTAATATTGGGCCCAAGTGGATTAATTAATTAATAAAGGAGTTATTTAATTAGTCATTGGACTAATTAAGAGAGCATGGCTCATCAGGGTTTTGATAGAAGTAGCCATGTAAAAAGAAAAAAAAAGGAAAAAGAGGAACAAGGAAACAAAGAAATTGAGGTGGTTGATTTAGTTTCTAAAAAGAAAAGGAAAGCTAATAATATTGATATAAGCATCTCGTGTGCCATTAATGGGTTGACCGAAAAATTGGAAATTGGTATATAGCTTTCGTTTTTTTCTTTGGAGAAAAATAAAAAGAGCCACCGGTTTTTCCTTGTTTAATTTTCATTTGTTTTCCTTAGCGTTTAGCTCCTCCATTTTTGTTCCAATTTTATTCATCGTAATTCTACTTTCACTGATAGAGGTCTATAGTAGTTACAGAATACTCTAAAAGGTCAAGAGCTTGCAAATGTGGTAAGTGTTTGATGCGAAGGAGCAAACAGTTAGCTGGTGTTCCTGCAGAACAAGTAGATGTTCATGTTCAACAAGCGCCGTCGAACCCGTATCCGACTCCGGTTACTAAAGTTAATCTCCCTAGAAATAAGTATTCCTAGACTTTAACTTGGTAAAAATTTTAATTTGTTGTCTTCCGCTGCGTATTTAATTTTTTACCGATCCTTCAAGTGGTATTAGAGCCATTGTTAAATCTAGGAGCATGCTTAGAGTTAATAACCAGAAAAGGTGATTACTTTACTAATAAAAATATAATCTTTGCGATTGTATGGATCCCTCGTGATTTTTGTTATGGGTAGATTTTGTGTATGCCTCATGTATGAGGCATAGGCACCTGTAATTTATTTTTTAACCGGTTTCGTAGAAATTGTGTATGCCTCGTTTTGAAAGGTATAGGCGTTTGAAATTGTAATTCAATTTATTTACGAATTTTCTATAACAACAAAAAAATAATAATTAATTGGTGCCGGAACGAAAAACCCCTGAAGAAGATTGTACAGGAAAACAAAAAAAAAAAAATGGAAGGCTGCCGAGAAGACCAGTTGCGCAGCTCGAGAGATTAGTCTCCCTGGAGCTGCATTGGCGTGCACGTGGTTGAAGCTCTTGGGAGTTGTGATCAAGGCCAAGAAAGGCCTTAATCCTTGGGAGGATAATACTATGCCTCCCAAGGCTTTTATGGTGTAAAAGTCTAAAATGATGTTCATTGGTCCAAGAACAAGACGGTTTGGTCAGTTGCCGGTTTAGTCACTCTTTTATTTTTTTATTTTTTTTATTTTTCTTGAATTTTTTTTTTTTGGGAGCCTATATCACACGAGGTTATTTTTCTTGTAATAGGTTATTTATCGTGATAAATAATTTTGTATGAAAATGGTTAGTAATGGGGGAACCACCTTAGGATTAAACAAAATCATTTTAATTTTATTATTATATGATGTTTAATTCATTATTTGGTCACATAAGAATTAAATGTTAGGAATAGCATGTAAAATTTTATTTTTGACAGGATGTTTATTATATTTAATTTCGTGATCAAATGCACAAAGGTTTTTGAGAAATTAATTCTTTCTCTAGATATAATTAAGGAAAGTGTTTTAAATTAGAACTACGTAATATAAAAAATAAATTCATGGTTTTTTCTTCCAAAGGTTTTTATCCTTGACATAGAATTTTTTGAATTTAGGTATTTTAAATTTAGTTCATAGAAAATAGTTTTAACTTAAGTACAGAAATTAAAAATTCATAATTTATTTTCTTAAAGGGTTTATCCTTAACATAGAAAATAATAGTTGAATTTTTTGGATTTTCACTAAAGTTAATAAAAACCAGTTAATTTTAAAGAAATGTTTTTCCAAAAATCCTATTTTTCTCAAAAAGATTAAGTGGGAGAGGGGTTCCAACAGCCCCATGGCTTCCATCATGGGTTCCTGTTAGAGATTGTAGTTATCCTCGCATCATTCTAAGCATGACTTCCCATAGGATGGATTTCTACGAGAATCTAGAACTAATGGATGAATTATAATTAAATCCTAGGATAAGTATTAGTGTTGTCCAACCTGTTGTTCGAGGCATTAATGCTGGATTATCTATAAGTGGTGAGAGTAGTGGTCATCATATCGATGGAACTATTTCTGGATCATTACCTATTGAGGAAGTTTAATTTGTGATGGCTATATACTTAGAAAATTATTAACTTTTCCACGAAGCTCTGTCAATTTTTCTAAGAGCGAAATTCTTCATATTTTTTTTATAGTGGTTTTAATAGGTTAACCATATCATGGAAATAATATGATGTTTCAAATGTGCATTTTTATATGTGTTTTTCAAAACAAACATGTTTCTAAATGAAGTTTTTTTTTCCTAATCAACAAAAATATCTGGTTTCAGTCCTTTGTCCATTATTCTCAAGGACAATAAGTTAAGTGGACCAAACTACGGGGACTGAAAAAGGAATCTGAACATTGTACTCACTGCAGAATAGTACAAGTATGTTCTGACCGGCCCTTGTCTTGAAATTGGGAAAGATTCCACGGACCAAGATCGTGAGGCAGAGAAGGTATGGAAGAAAGCTGACGAAATGGCTCGATGCTATATGTTACCTTCCATGTCCAATGTTCTCCAGTTTAAGCACAAGGACATGCCTATTGCATATGACATCGATGTATTGTTGCACACCATGTTTGCTAAAAAGAGCTGCCCGCAAAGTAGGAAGCTCTTAGAGCAATAATGAACACTAGGATAGCTGAGGGGGCATCGGTTCATGAGCATATGCTCAAGATGATTGCTCACTTCGAGGAAGCTGAGGTCCTAGGGGTAACGATTGATGCTGAGAGCTAAATTGACATGGTTTTTGAGACTTTGCCAGATTGGTATTCTCTTCAAGCTAAATTATAGCTTGAACAAGTTGAACATGTCTTTGACTGAGTTAATGAAAGAAGCTGATGAGAAAATCATGAAGCCTGTATCAAAGATTTTGGTTACTCACTCTGGACCATCTTCTAGGACTAGGGCCCAGCCCAAGAAGTTTAAGAAGAAGAAGGCCCAAAATTATGTAGGGGCCTAGTCGAAAGCATCTAAGCCTGGTCCATCCAAACAAAACGCCAAGCCCAAGGGCAAGTGTTTCAAGTGTAGCAAGAAGGGGCACTTCAAAAAGGATTGTGCGGACTTCTTGGCCAAGTCCTCCTCAGGTATTACTCTTTACTTAGAGTCTATTTTGATAGTTGGGTCATCATCTACTTGGATTGTTGACTCTGGAGCCACTAACTATATTTGTAACTTCTTGCAGGTGTTGAGCAAGATATGGCAACTCAGCAGAGGAGAGCATGGATTTAGAGTGGGCAACGGAGCATAATGTGGGTTGAAGTAGTGGGGGACTTGGAACTTTTATTTGATTGTAATAGAATTGTAATTTTAAATATATTTTATATGTTTCTATTTTTAAACAGAATTTGGTTTCAGTTTCTAAATTGATTAATCAATGATATCTTGTTTCTTTCCATTTTAGTATTTCAATAAGTAGAAATGAAAATATTATTTGTTCGGGAAACATGGATGTGAATTTTTTCTATATTAATCATATTAATTGTCAAATAAATTATACTCAGATGGAATCTAATAATAAAAAGAGAAAGGACACATCAAACAACTCTTATTTATGACACTTGAGATTAGGACATATAAATCCTAATCAGATTCAGAGATTAATCCAAAATGGGTCTTTGAACTCATTGGAATTGGTGGAATAGCCTCAGTGTGAATCTTTTCTTAGGGGTAAAATGGACAAAAGGTCTGTTAGTTAAAAGGCAGAAAGGGCCAACGAAATATTAGAGTTAGTTTATACTGATGTTTGTGGTCCTATGTCTTCACCAGTTAGAGGAGATTATAATTACTTTATCACATTCACAGATGATCACTCGTGTTTTGGTTATGTTTACTCATAAGTTGTAGTGTTTAATTCCTTTTATATATTCAAGGAATTTAACGCTAAGGTGGTGTGCCAAACAAGTAAACTAATCAAAAAGCTAAGATCGGATCATGGTGGAGAGTATCTCCTTGGTGAATTCAAGGACTACTTGGCACATCAGGGCATCGTATCTCAACTAACTGTACCGGGGACTCCCCAAGTAGAATGGAGTAGCTTGGAGAAGAAATAGAACGTTGACAAAAATAGTTAGAAGCGTGATGAGTCATGCAACTCTTCCTATTTCTTTTCGGGAATATGCTTTAGAAATAGTAGCATATATTCTGAACTTGTTGCCTTTCAAGTCAGTGCCTAGGACATCTTATGAGATGTGGACGGGACGAAAGCCTAGTATAAATCATCTCAAAGCATGGGGTTGTCCATTTATGTACTGACTAAAGGAAGTAAGCTAGACCCAAGGTTAGACCCAAGGTCAAAATTGTGCTACTTTATAGGGTATCCAAAAGGAATAAGAGGGGATAGTTTTATCATCCCCAAGAGTAAAAGGTTCTTATAAGTACTCATGCTAGGTACTTGGAAGATGAACAAAGTGTATCCACTAAGGTTTCGAGTAATGTAGAATTAGAAGAGAAGTTAAATGTCACTTCAACTTCTAGCACCCTGATTGAAGAACCAAAAAAGACATAGCTAGATGTTCCCAAACAGACTGAGCAGTATCGTAGTGGGAGCATATCTATAATTCCTATGAGATGGAGTGGTGAAGCTTTTGAAGTCATCTCCGACCATCTGGAATAAGATCCTACTAGATACGATGAGGCCATTGTTAACGTTGATATGGACAAATGGCAAACTACAATGAATGCTGAGATTAAGTCGATGTACCTTAATCAAGTCTAGGATCTTGTCACTGCACCTGAAGGGATTAAACCCATAGGGTGTAAGTGAGTATACAAAAGAAAGAGAGGTGTGGATAGAAAGGCAGAAACCTTTAAAACAAGATTGGTCGCAAAAGGTTATACTCGAAAAGAAGGGATCGATTATGAGGATACCTTTTCACCTATTGCCATGCTTAAGTCTATATGCTTTCTCGTGGCCATCGTATGTCAGTATGACTATGAGATATGGCAAATGAATGTTAAGGCTGCTTTCCTTAATAGCTATCTTAGCGAAGACATCTATATGTCACATCCTGAAGGCTTTACTGTGAAAGGCCAGGAACATATGGTCTGCAAGCATAAGAAGTCCATTTACGGACTTAACCATGTAGCATGTTCATGGAACATGCATTTTGATGAGACTGTAAAGTCTTACAGTTTCATACAAAACGTGGATGAACCATGTGTATATAGAAATTCGCATGGAAACAATGCGTTCTTTATGGTACTTTATGTAGATAACATTCTATTCATTGAAAATGATGTAGAGACATTGTCTGCTATAAAGGTTTGGCCATCAAGTCAATTTAGCATGAAGGATATGGGAGAAGTTAGCTGCATTCTTGGAATTAAAATTATTAGAGATTAGAAGAAAAGAATGTTAGGTTTATCCCAATCAGCTTATAATGACAAGAAACTGGCTAGGTTTATCATGCATCAGTGCAAAGGGGCAATCATACCCTTTAGGCATGAATTGATTTTATCTTCCAAGAAGTGTCCTAGAACACAAGAAGAAATGGAGAGGATGAGTAGGATTCCCTATGTCTCGCCAGTGGGAAATCTCATGTATGCTATGCTTTGTACTAGGTCGGATATCTACTTTACAGCAAGCATGGTTAGCAGGTATCAGTCAAACCTTGGGGAAAAACATTAGCAAGCCTTGAAGCATGTACTCAAACACCTAAAAGGAACAAGGGATTATATGCTAGTTTACAAAGCCAATAACTTAGTTCCTACTGGTTACATGGAGTCAGATTTCCTGGCAGATAAAGATGAAAGAAAATTCACTAGTGGATATATCTTCACTTTGTCTGGAGGGGCAATTTCATGGAGAAGTGTTAAGAAATCTTGCATTGCTGATTCTACTATAGAAGTTAAATATGTTGCAGCTTCAGAAGCTTGTAAAGAAGCGATTTAGCTTCGGACGTTCCTCATAGACCTTGGAGTTGTGCCATACATAGATGACCCATAAGAGTATATTATGACAATTTTGGAGCTGTGTCACAATGTAAGGAGCCAATAAACCATAGAAAGGGCAAGCATATTGAAAGAAAGTTTCACTTGATCCAGGAGTTCATCCAGAAACTGAAGATAATGGTTGATCAAATTTCCTTAGCGAATAATCTGGCAGACCCATTTACCAAGTCTTTCACAGAAAAGGTGTTTAAAAAACACTTGGAAGTCTTAGGGGGAGGAACATATGAACTATCATAATCAACCATTTCTGATGAAATTCTATTTAGAATATAAATAGAAGTCTCTAGTGCGTCCTCCCAAAATGATTTTAGCAAGTCTGCAGAAGCCATCATGATCTGTACCATATCTAGAAGGGTTCGATTCCTTCTTTCAAATACACCATTATGTTGAGGTGTGTGTGCTGGAGTCCATTGAGATAATATCCCATTATCTCTAAGATAACCCAGAAACTCTTGGCTTAAGTATTCACCTTCTCGATTCAATTTTAGAGTCTTGATGCTTTTACTAAGTTGTTTCTCTACTTCATTCTTGAAGTCTTTAAAGTTTTCAAAAACTTCAGATTTGTATTTCATTAAATTCAAATACACATATTGTGAATAATCATCGATAAATGTTATGAAATAGTTATAACCCCTTCTTACTTGTATAAACATTGGGCCATATACATTAGAATGTGTGAGTTCTAATAACTCATTGGCCCTTTCTCCTTTTACAGAAAAATGAGTTTTAGCCATTTTACCTAGTAAATAAGACTCGCAAGCGCCATATGATTCATAATAAAATAACCCTAAGTCACCAAGCATATGTAACTTAGTAACATGATTCTCGTTTACATGACCTAACTGGAAATGTCATAAGTAAGAGGTGTTTGTGTTATCTATATTTGGTTTCTTATTATTTATATTGAGAATTGGATTATCCATGTCTAGAACATATAACCCATTAACCAAAGTTGCAGAACCATAGTTAATATCATTTAATGAAAAAGAACAACATTTATTCTTAAAAATTAAATGAAATCCATGTAAATCTAAACATGTAACTGAGATAATGTTTTTTAATAAAACTGGAACATAATAACAATTTTGAAGTTCTAAAACTAATCTAGAAGGTAGTTTTAGCTCGTATTTTCCCACAGTATGTTCAAAAACCTTTGCTCCATTTGCAGTACGTAGGTCCACGTTGCCTTTCTCTAGCCTTCTACTGCCCTTTAGTCCCTGCAAGCTATTCCACAAATGAGATCACATCCGGTATCCAATACCAAATCTCATTTCTAAAGACAATATTTATCTCAGTCATAAACATACTAGGAGTAGAAGTAGAAGTGTCAGCAAGCTTCTTCCTCTACTTCTTTTCCTTCATAGTCTCCAAGTAAGGCTTGCAGTTGCGCCTCCAATGGCCCATCTTACCACAATCATGGCATGGGTCCTTAGTGGCTGTGTCCTTCTTCTTCACACAATCTTTGGGCTTAGTGGAAGCCTTCTTCTTCTTCTTAGAAGAAGAAGATTCTACCATCAAGATTGCATTGGATTCCTTCTTCATGGAGAATTCCGCAGTTTTTAGAAGATTGATCAACTTGGGAAAAGTGGACTCAATCTTGTTCATCTAAAAGTTGATCCTAAACTGTGAAAAACTATTAGGTAAAGATTATAGAATTAAGTTAACACTTAATTCATGGTCTATCAAGAACCCGAAAGATCAAAGCTTTTCAATCAAGCCTAGCATCTTCAACCCATGAGTAGCCATAGAAGCACCCTTAGCCATTTTACAACGGAACAGTTACTTCGAGATCTCATATCTCTTTGTTCTAGCTTGTGTGTCAAACGGCTCTCGAAGATGGAGAATCATCGATTGAGCAACCATATGCTCGTGCTATTTTTGTAGCTCTGAAGTCATTGATGCCAGCATGATATAAGATGCCATGTCACTATCCTCCTTATACTTCTTGTGGATAGCATGCTCATCAATATGTGCATCTTAAGCTGGTGGTGGCGAAATACGAGCATCTAGCACGTAAAGTAACTTTTCCGATTTGAGACCAATTCTCAAATTTCGAAACTTGTCGAGATAGTTTGATTCGTTAAGTTTGTTAGTTTCTAAGATCCTACAAAGGTTTAGGTTGGTTGATATGATGCACGTGACCTAGATGTAAAGATAGAAAAGATTAGCTAAGTGTGTATGCACATGTAATGCAAATAATTAGATCTTGAATTAAGCGCATTATTATTTTACTATTTTACTCAAACTAATAGCCCCCACTATTAATTCGGGAAAGCCCGTTGGAAGCTTTCCTAGTGGACCGGTATCCAAATTCCTCCAGAATAACCTTAGGTTTACCCAACAAGCCACTCTTGAATTCAATGGTAGGTATCCAATACCAATTACATCGTATGTAATTACCGGATCAGTGGGTGATTAACATCTTTTAATCTTAAAGCCTTTTAGGCTACCCTAATGTTTTATCTAAATTTCTTTATGCTTAAGTTAGTCTAATCGGGATAAAGAATTTAGTTAAACCCGACCCATTAATCAGGAATTTAATTCCATAAGAATTTAATTTCCATAGCTTGAACATACCCGATGTCGAGTAGGCTTGGGTAAGCCCAACAATCTAGTCTCGAAAAAGAACTCTCGTTTTTACTATATTAACGGAAGGAATAAGGTTTAATATTAATTTAGGGATTTATTTCTTTTAGTGATTTCATCAAATGACATACATAAATATATGAATAAATCACTTAAATTGATAATCATGATAATAAAGTGATTACATGGTATGGTTATAGACTTTCCCTAAATTAATTTCCTCGAGTCAAAAAGGAAATTAACATGGTTAACCCTATGTGTTCATGCATGTTTTAAGTAGACGATCTTATCCTCTCGCCTTGTTTTGGTCACCATCTCCAAAATTAAAATAATTCTATCCTTATCTAACACATGTAATCTAATTACATAAATTTTCTAAATAGAGAAACCTTGAGTTACATTTGAGGGAAGTTAGAAAAGAAGAGAATTACACATGATTTTTAGAAAAGGAAGGACTCGCAAGTCCTATTTAATAAAAACCAAAACTGTAAAAAATGCATGAACAGATATAATCTGGTTTTAGCTCATAACCATCCACCATGCCATTAATTATGCTTAAACAAAAATTAAACATATAATTTTATTATTCCAAAATCTCTATTTTGGAAAAATAAAATAAATTTAGATTTACTTTCTAAAATCAAATTCTAGAAATTAAATTAAGATAAAATCTAAAATTAATATTTTAGAAAATTTATTAATTGCTAAAATAATTTTTAGGAATTAAATAATAATATATAATCTAAAATCAATATTTTAGAAAATATATTAATTTTTAAAATATAGTTTTATTGCAAATCATGGTTCTCAATTAAAAACTAATCATAATTAGATTTAATTCTCAAAACGAGAATTAACAAAAAAAAAAACTTTTTTTTTACAGATCTAAAATCACTATTTTAGATAATTAATTTCCAAAACTAATTTTAGAAAATATTCATGGGTAGTCCCTAACTAAAATCTCTGGAAATCTTTGGCGCAAGAGAAAAATCGGAAAAAGAAATTTTTGTGGGTCTTCCAAAACAAAACAATCGAAATGGAAAGAAAAAAACTTTTTTTTTTTTTTTATATCAAACCCATAAAAGGACAAAATCCTATCATGGGCAGGATGTATAGCATCCTGTCTACATCCTGCCCAAGATGAATTTTGGCTCCTAGCTCTGGGCAACATGGCCTGAGCTAGGCAAGGCTCCAAGCCGCGGCTTGGGTAGCGAAAAACTTTCTTTTTTTTCTCCTTCTATTCATCATTTTCTGGAAATGAATTCTTGGCAAAAAAAACTTCAAGCCTCTTGAAACATTTTTTTGTGAACTCCAATGTTGTTTCCAAGTTGATTTAATTCTTTGTTAATCTATATTAACAACAAAATCTGTTATCACCATCACTACTAAATCAACATTACAACTAGTTCAGAGAAGACTTTTAATTTCATACAAATAGACTTATAGAACACCTACTATTCGCAGAAACAATTTCTACGAACCCATAAAACAATTTCTATAAGCATAGTGAAAATGTTTTTTCATAGACCTAGAAGAACGATTGAAACAATTTCCTAGCAAAACCAACAGAAAATAATTTTTCCAAAAACATGATCGTAGCATGAAACGGAAAACGGAGACAAACATGAAACAGCTTTCATAGTGAATAATTATCCGTAAATCACATATAACCTGGCTCTGATACCATTTTTAGAATCCATACATGCATCATATATGCATTACGCAGCGAAATATAAAGATTCTATGCAAGAAGACCGCATGTATATGTTAATACAGATTAAAAGCCAAGGAAGAAATACCTTGTGCCGGATGTCTCTGTCATTCAAAAAATTTTCTATCTTCTGTTGAGGTGTGATCTAACAATACTAGTGCTCCTCGTTGTCGCCACAGGAGTTTAAGCGTAGAATTCCCTCTTACAATATCCACACAGAGGATACTCAAGTAGCCAAACACAATCTCTATGCTAGCAGAGAAGAACAGCGGTTAGGGTAAAAAAACACAGAGAAGAGAAAAAGAAAAGAGGATCGTGTGTTCTGTGGTTCAAAACCGAGAGAACAAATCTCAAATATATCAAAATATATCCAACATTTAAGTCCGGTGATATCCCAAAAAAATTGCAGAAAACACATTTTTGTAAAGTTTTAATCTAATTAGAATTTACTAATTGTAATTGGAAACCATAATTCTTAACAATCACAATTTGGTCAAAAATTATAACTAATTATAATTTGACCACAACAACTTTTCCTTCTCACAGTTAATCCCAATAATGTTATTAAATAACATCTTGAGTACTTAATCCTCTATTGTGTGTGACCGATTATGTTTTTCGCTCTATTGATAGCGAATATGAATTAATCCAAACGTCTTTGATATTAATAATCCTTAATAATTTAGAATTAATCTATTAATTCTAAATAGGATTGGTTTATTAATTTATTAATTCATAACCCATATTCAGCAGATCATGAGCGGTATCTACCAACACATCATGACCACCCACGAGTCCAAAAAGTTAAGTGGCTTGACATGAACCCTTCAATAACAAACAATAGTGCAACAAACTCATTTCACCATACAATATCTCATTCAGTTTCGAGTATTCAATTAGTGCTAACTCCCCCTAGAATAAATATTAATTCTAGCCTGAATATATTAGTACTTGTACCAAGAATCTACTACTCTACATGGGTATCAATTGGAACTATTTCCAATACACAACAACCTTGGCCAAGGATTTCACGAGTAGTAATTCCAACAAGTAGCCGTAAGATATTCTCCCCTACTATTAGGAGTGGTGAATTCTTTATTAGCCTTCTCAACTACTTTTGTTTACCTCATATTGTACCCAATATCCATCTTATAGGTGGCCCTCGATCTGGCTCTAGAGATTGGAATTAAAGTACAATGCTCAGCAAAAAAAGTACCTTAGAGATCTCAAGTCTAAGGATACATGGACGTTTGCTATAATAAGATTCTATCACTAGTACTATATAGTTATCCATGTGATTATCTCATAGTCAGGTCATCCATTGTACTTGTTCTATTAACAAGTATCCATGTGTTAATTTTGAGTATCTCAATACTTACGGATATGAGAACCACTGCCATATTAGATCAGGAAGTCTAACACGTGCTAGTCTTAACGCATTAATGATGTCCTATCTCATTAATACTACGACTAGGTAATATTTAAGTACTAACACTATACAGTGTAGTAGAAATCTCACATCATGATCTCTAGAATGATTTCCTCAACACAGTGTTGTACTAAACACTTTATCTAACAGTTATTTTATAAGAAAGTAAAGAAAACAAACTGAACAATAAATAATGCTTTGTATTATAAAACAAATGTTTCACACACAAAGTACAAGTGATTACCTCTACGACACAACACTAACAAGATTTATCGTATCCTCTATAGCCATGAAGCTTATATTGGCCTTTTCTTTTTCTGAATCGCAACTTTCTTCAGTTTTAGATTCTGCCTGATCCCAGGTTCTAATTAGTCCTTTCCCTTTCTTCAATTTTGTATCCTTCTTTTTTTTTTCTAAACTGCTTGGCCTCCTTCTCTTTAGCCACTGGACAATCAGTAATGAAATGTTTTGTGCTTTTACATTCATAGTATTATGGTTTGAAAGAGGAGGTCCGATCTTTCCTTTTTACAAACTTTTTATCCTTTTTGAAATGTCCCTTTCTGAATATTTTTCTAAACTTTCTAGCTACCATGGCTAATTCCTCTATGTCTAGATCAGTGCCATCACCATATTCAGACTGATCACTATTAGTCTCTTTATCAACTGCTTGTAAGGCAGTTCCCCGTTTGCCTTTCTCATCATCATCATATTTTTGAAACCTTTTAAGTTTTATTTCACGGGTCAAAAGAGAGCCAATTAACTCTTCAGTAGGTAAGCTATTTAGATCTTTTGATTCTTCTATGGCCAAGGTATTTGGCTACCAACTTTTCGGCAGAGCATCAAGCAATTTTCTATATTGCTCTCTAAGAGAGTAAATTTTTTCATAGGCCTTTGGACCATTCATGATGTTTGTGAAATGAGTGAACATATCAGTAATGTTCTCACTTGGTTTCATAGTGAACAGTTCATAGTCTTGGACCAACATTCCCATATTTGATTCTTTTACTTGATTTGTCCCCTCATGGGGCAACCTCAAGTAGTCTCCACATTTTGTGAGCTGAGTCACAACCACTTACTCGGTTATACTTAGTGGCATCAAAAGCACAACATAGAATGTTCATAATTTGAAAATTCAATTTCTTTTTAGCATTATCTTCAATATCATATTCATCACTCTGTTTGAGAACCATTCGACCTTCAACACTTTTATAAGGAACATATGGTCATTTTTCAATCAAATTCCATAGCTCAAAATTAATTGAGCATACATAGATCTTCATACGATTTTTCTAGAATGTATAATTGCTCCCAGTGAACAAAGGAGGTCTATTTGTCGAGGATCCTTCAATATAAGGAAAAGAGGAGGTAATTGCTATAAGGATCTTTTCTACAAGGTTGCTAAGCCAAAGAAATGTAGACCAACGCTCTGATACCAATTGAAAAACCTTAGAGGGGGTGAATAAGGTTTTTTGGCAAATTTAAACACTTTTTCGAAATCTATTTTTCCAAAACCTCTTTTTATTTTAAAGACAGATCATGATGTATGAAGGTTAAGCGAAGTAGAAATTAATGCAGCTTTAAAGAGATATCTAGGATCTTTAAGAGCTATGTCAAGTATTGTGCAATTAATACAATAGTAAAGATGGGTTGGTGAAAGTCATAAAGGTCTCTTCGAGAGATTGAAAAACTTTGTGTAGAGAAGTTCACAAATACTTAGAAATAAATGCAAGGAGGATGAACAAGGAATTTATAGTGTTTCAATCCTCAAAGATCTACATCCACTACCTTAAACTCACACTTAAGGATTTTAAACCGAGTTACTATAAAGCTAAATTGGATCAATGGTGTTTGATTACACCAATTTACATAAGAGGATCACCGCACTTGGTGTTAACCAAAACCTTTCAACCAACTACAAATCAAGACTCACCTCAAATGGGTTTTACACCACAACCTTGATATGCAAAAAGATTATAGGAATGAAATAGAGATAGCTCACAATTTTTGAGCTGATATGCAAATAGATGAGCACCAACACCTTTTTACCTTTTGAACAATTTGATTTCATTTTTGAAGCACAAATGAAAAGGGCGATTTTTGTAATCTAAAGTGTAAGAATGTTTTCTGAGAAAGATAGCACAAAAATCTGCTTCAAAATTGAGTTTTAAATGCATTTATAGAAGCAAAAAGTAAGACAGCAATGGCTAGAAACAGTTATTTTTTTGCTGTTAGATTTTCCAGAGTTTTGGACTCAAAGATCGGAAGAAGGTACATCCGAAAGTCCAAAACGACACTTTTCTAGGCAGAAACATTTAAACAATGTTCCAAATTTTTGGACGAAGATTTTAGATGTAAATTCCATCCAAACCACTCAATCTAAACATCTAAAAGCTTATTCTTTGAATCATAAGGTAAAGAGACATGGGAATTTACACATAACACCGTGGCAAACGATTCCTAGTCTAAAGTTCTTTCACAAGAACTTCTTAGCATGCAATATCTTAAGCTTGTCTTATACTTTATCACCCATTCTTGGATTCTATTGTTCAAGAGTTGCTTAGCAATCTCATTTGTATGCCTTGGAAAAATTGAGTCAAACATGTCTTATCACATATAGATTACACAAGTTAGTTATCATCAATGTTTATTATAAGTCAAAACACATGAGAATGCCCTTATGGCTAACAATTTTAATAGCAACTCCTTGCTTTTTGTTTTTATTTATATTTGCTTTTGAAACATATTCTTCATCTATTATTTTGTTTGTGTTCTTTTTATTACTATTTCTTTAGCCATGGTATGCTATTGTATTCTTCTTTATTTTTGTAGGAATGAAAGGACAATCATCCTTTTCCTCTTCCTCCTAGGGCACAATTAAGCTTCAAGATGTTTGGGAGTATTTATTTACTTTCTTCTCCCTTTTATTTATTTTTGTCCAATTGAAAATACTTATATTCTTTGATTTGTGGCCAATAAGGACATTGTCCAATTTAAGTGTGGAGGAGAGGTTGAATAATATTGTCTTTATAATTTTGTATTATTTACTTTGAAATTTTCTTATTATTGGGCTAAATTTCTTGTTTTTGCATTTTAGGTAAATTTTTTTCGAATTTGGTTTGCATGATTAGGATATTTTTAAAGATTTGTTGGTATATGTGCTAATATGTATTAATTTGGTGGAGATATTATTTATCGTTTTGCTTAGGAATTCTACTTAAGACTTTTCTAGGAAAGTTAATTTTATGTACACTTATATAGTAGGCATGACATAGGCTAAGTTTGGATAAGTGAGTTAATCTTGTTTATACCTTTGAAAATGTTTGTGAAGCTTGATTCTTTGAGAATGGATGAAAACTTAGTGATGAAATATGGAGTGTGGGTTGTTGGCTTCTCTCTAGTTTCATGGCAATTTACCATTCATTCATTCATTTATTTGTGTTGTATGTTCTCTTTGTTACTGTTATGCCCTAAAGGTAATCATATATATTTTGTATATTGTACATTTATTTATTTAATACAAGGCATTTTTTTTCTTTTAGTTTATTTTATTAATACTTTTGTGTGAATATGACTATTAGAAAATGTCCTAAGTGCAACACAGTGTTATGGAAGTCAAGATAGAGATCATGATGTGAGGTTCTTACTATACTGGACAGTATTCATACTTAATTTATCCCTACTCATGGTATTAATGAGGTAGGACATTATTAATGCGTTAAGACTAGCACGTGCTATACTTCCTGATTTGGTCAGGTGGTGGTTTTCACATCTGTGAGTTTTGTGGTACTTAAAGTAAACACGTGGATGCTTGTCATTAGAACAAATACATTGGATGTCCTAGCTATAAGATTATCACATAGATAACTATTTAATACCAATGATAGAATCATATCATAGCAAATGTCCAAGTATCATTAGATTTGAGATCTACAAGGTACTTTATTTGCTAGGCATTGTGCTTTCATTCCAAACTAAATAGTCTTGTTAAGGCCGCCTATGGGATGGGTGTTGGGTACAATGTGAAGTAAACGAAAGTAATTGAGATGATCAATAAAGGATCCATCACTCCGAATAGTTGGGCGAATATCTCAAGGCCACTAGTAGGAATCATTACTCGAGAAGTCCTTGGCCAAGATCTTCTCCCAAGCTCATTGTACAAGGAAAATACTCTGTCCTTAATTTTAACAATACAAAATGGAACTATGTAATTTAAAAATACATAGTATTTTTAAAATACTCAAAGTACATTCTTAATTAAAGATGTAGTGAAATAATACTGGTAGGAATCATGAATTTATTTTGGAATCATTAAAGTATACAAGTTTAGCTTCACCAGACCACTAACTAATACTCAAGTCCTAGGGTACTCATCCACGCAGTAGTTGTGATAAATTAATCTTTATTTATTTTAGTACTTTGATAGAGATTATTATCACGTGGTCCAGTTCTACGTATTCCGAATACGCTTACACTATTGGTGCGAGTGGACTACTTACTGGTTAAAGATAAATCATTCCCATTGAGAAACCATAGTATAATGACCTAAACCTTAATAAGGTGCCCAGCTTAATCAATTGATCAAGAACAATCTTTTGTTTATGTGTTAGTAGTCCATAATCTACACCTTACTATGAAGTACGACCTAATCATGTAGATTGCTTACTAATATACTTAGACCTTTAGTTTGTGAATATATGTAAATAAACAACCATTAATGAATAAAACTCTTTTTAATTGCAAAAATACAAAAATACATAGTACATTTTAGGCATATATTCCAACTATCTCCCATTTGCACTAAATGGACTATAATAGTCCATATGAACCTACCCCTATGACGTCCAAGTGTCTTTTGAACACCTTCTCCGTCTAAGGCTTGGTAAGTGGGTCTACCAGATTGTTTGTTGAGTTTGATCAACCATTATCTCTTGTTTCTGGATGAACTCCCTGATCATGTGATATTTCCTTTCAATGTGTTTGCCCTTCCGATAGTTTCTTGGTTCCTTCCATTGTGACACAGCTCCAGAATTATCATAATATGTTGTTATGGGCCTGTCCATGTATGGCATAACTTGAAGTTCTGTGAGGAACTTCCCGAGCCAAACTGCTTCTGTAGAAGCTTCTGAAACTGACACATACTTAGCTTCCATAGTAGAATTGACAATGTAAGATTGCTTGGCATTACTCCTTGAAATAGCCCCTCTAGACAAAGTGAAGACATTACCATTAGTGAATTTTCTTTCATTTTTATCCGCCTGGAAATCTATGTCTGTGTAACTGGTAGGAACTAAGTCATCAGCTTTGTAAATTAGCATATAATTCCTCATTCCCTTTAGGTACTTGAGTATATGTTTTACAACTTGCCAATGTTCTTCTCCAGGATTTAACTAATACCTGCTAACCATGCCTACTGCAAAGTAAATATCTAGTCTAGTACAAAGCATGGCATACATGAGACTTCCCACTGCAGAAGCATTGGGAATCCTACTCATCCTCTCATTTTCTTCCTATGTCCTAGGATACTACTCGGAAGATAAAATCAATCCATGCCTAAAGGGTATGATTGCCTCTTTACATTGATCCATGCTAAACCTAGCTAGTATCTTGTCAATATAAGTTGATTGGGATTAGCCTAACATTCTTTACTTCCTATCTCTAAGAAGCTTAATACCAAGAATGTAGCTAACTTCTCCCATATCCTTCATGATAAATTGACTTGATAGCCAAACCTTTATAGATAACAATGTCCCTACATCATTTCCAATGAATAGAACGTCATCTACATAAAGTGCCATAAAAGACACATTGTTCCCACCTGACTTTCTATATACACATGGTTCGTCCATATTTTGTAAGAAATCATAAGACTTTATAGTCTCATCAAAATGCATGTTCCATACTCGTGATGCTTACTTTAGTCTATAAATAGACTTCTTACGCTTGCAGACCATATGTTCTTGGACTTTTGCAATAAAGCCTTGAGGCTGGGGTGTATAGATATCTTCACTAAGATAGCCATTAAGAAATTCTGGCTTGACATCCATTTGCTATATCTCGTAGTCATAGTAATATGCGATGGCCATGTGTATGGACTTATGCATGGCAACATATGAAAATGTATCCTCATAATCGATCCTTTCTTTTTGAGTATAACCTTTTGCAACCAACTTTTCTTTAAAGGTGTCCACTTTTCCATCCACACATCTCTTTCTCTTGTATATTCACTTACACCCTATGGGTTTAATCCTTTCAGGTGAAGTGACAAGATCTTAGACTTGATTGAGGTACATAGACAAGTACCTAGCATTAGTATTTATAAGTACTTTTGCTCTTGGGGATGAAAAAAGTATCCACCCTTTGTTCTTTTTGGATAACCTACAAAGTAGCACAATTCTAATCTTGGGTCTAGCTTACTTCCTTTAGTCAGTAAATAAGCTGGAGAACCTCATACCTTGAGATGATTCATACTGGGCTTTCATCTAGTCCACATCTTATAAGGTGTCCTAGGCACTGACTTGGAAGGCACCAAAATATATGTTGTTGTTTCCAAAGCATATCTCGAAAAAGAAATAGGAAAAGTTGCATGGCTCATCATGCTCCTAACTATTTTCATCAATGTTCTATTTCTTCTATCAGCTACTCAATTCTGCTGGGAAGTCCCAGGTGCAGTTTGCTGAGATAGTCCTTGAATTCACCAAGGAGATATATTCCACCACGATCCGATCTTAGCTTTTTGATTAGTTTACCTATTTGGAGCTCCACCTCAGCTTTAAACTCATTAAATATATCAAAGGAATCAGACTTGCACGTTATCAAATAAACATAACCAAAATGCGAACGATCATCTGTGAGTATGATAAAGTAATTACAACCTCCTCTAGTTGGTGAAGATATAGGACTACAAATATCAGTATCAACTAACTTTAATATTTCCTTGGCCCTTTCAGCTTTTTGAGTAAAGGACATTTTGGTCATTTTACCCTTAAGACAAGATTCATACTGAGGCCATTCCTCCAATTCCAATTAGTCCAAATACCCATTTTGGATTAACCTCTGAATCCGATTAAGATTTATATGTCCTAATCTCAAGTGCCATAAATAATAGTTGTTTGATATGGCATTTCTCTTCTTATTATTAGGTTCCATTTGAATATTATTTATTTGATAATTAATAGGATTAATATAGAAAAAATTCTCATACATGTTTCTAGAACAAATAATATTTTAATTTCTACTTATTGAAATACTAGAATAAAAAGAAACATAATATTTTTTATTAATCAATTTAGAAACTGAAACCAAATTATATTTAAAACTAAAAACATATAAAATATATTTCAAAATTAAAACCATATTATAATCAAATAATAGCTCTAAGTCTCCCACTGCTTCGGCCCATACTTGTGCTCCGTTGCCTACTCTAAGTCCATGCTCTCCCCTACTAAGTCGCCTTATCTTTCTGAACCCTTGTAAGGAGTTATAGATATAGTCAATAAAAAATAGTTGTATTTTAATCTTTTTAAATATTCTATTTATCACTATATAGAAATATTGATCCCGAGAATAATATTGCAAGTGCAGTGTCTCCAACCCACGGTGTAATGACTAAAATACCCTTCTATGTAATACCCGTCATTGAGATAGAAAAATAGTAATAACACATTTCTCAATGACGTCTACCATCCTTTGATAACTAGTCCGATAATCCACAACTTCTAGTATGTATCCACTTATCACAGACAGTTACCAAAAAGTGTACATATTTAGTCATGTTTCCCAGGGCTCTAGATTATTAGATTGTCCCGAACAATTACAAGGGGGTGATTTCTTCACGTAATGAAGCATAGAAACTCTATTGTCTAAGTCTGTCTTAATTAACTAGAGTTATACACCCAAAGTACAAGGTTATTGGCCTTGTGATAAGACCTCACCCAACATACATCAATATGTACAAGTGCAGTTTCACCAGACTACCAACTTATACTCAAGTCCTGGGTACTCGTCCAAGTAGTAGCTATAATAAATCAATCTTTATTTATTTTAGTACTTTGATAAAGATTATTATTGTGTGGTTCAGTTCTACGTATTTCAAATTCTCTTACACTATTGGTGCGAATGGACTACTTACTGGTTAAATGTAAACCATTCCCTATTTAGAAACCATAGTATAATGATCTAAACCTTAATAAGGTGCCCAGCTTCATCAATCGATCAAGAACAATTTTTCACTGATGTGTTAATAGCCCATAATCTATACCTTACTGTGATAACATGATCCAATCACATAGATTACTTACTCACACACTTAAACCTTTAATGTGCGAATATATATAAACAAACATCCATTGATGAATGAAACTTTTATTAATTACCAAAATACAGAAATATATAGTACATGTTGTGCATATATTCCAACAACATTAAGACTAGCACGTGTTATACTTTCTGATTTGATCAAGTGGTAGTTCTTACATTTGTGAATATAGTGATACTTAAAGTTAACATTTGGATGCTTGTTACTAGAACAAGTACATAGGATAACCTAGCTATGAGATAATCACATGTATACCTATTTAGTGCTAGTGATAGAATCTCATCATAGAAGATGTGCAAGTATCTTTAGACTTAAGATCTCCAAGGTACTTTGTTTGCTAAGCATTGGATTTTGATTCCAATCTTTGGAGTCCTGAAAAGACCACTTACGGGATAGATATTGGGTACAACGTGAACCAAACGAAAGTAGTTGAGAGGATCAATAAATGATTCAACACTCCTAATAGTGGGGGCGAATATCTCAGGCCACATGCAGGAATCACTACTCGAGAAGTCCTTGGCCAATGTGATTGTGCATTGGAAATAGTGCCAATTGATACATATGATGAGTAGTGGATTTCGAAAGTGGATTTCGAAAGCAAGTACTAAAATATTCGTGCCAGAATTAATTAATATTCTGGAGGGAGTTGCCACTAATTTCATACTCCAAATCGAATGAGATATTGTATGGTGAAAGAAGTTTATTGTATTGTTGTTTGCTATTGAAAGGTTCATGTCAAGCCACTTGACTTTTTGAACTTTTGGGTTGTCATGATGTGTTGCAAGATATCGCTCATGATCTATTGAATATGAATTTATTAATTCAAGAATAAACAAATCAATCCTAATTAGAATTAATAAGTTAATTCTAAAATTAAGGATTATTAATCCCAAAGACGTTTGGATTAATTCATATTTTGCGACCAATTGACCAAAAAACCTAATAGGTCACACACAATAGAGGATTATGAACTCAAGATGATATTTGATAACATTACAGGGTTAATTGTGAAAAGAAGAAGAAGACGAAGTAGTGGTCGAGTTATAAATAGTTATAATTCATGGGCTAAGTTGTAATTAGAATAATTACAACTCTAATTGGTAATTTAAGAATCCTTATTCTTTATGGATTTTGATAACCAAACACGGGGGTATTTTCCGCAAGGCATGCTGAGTTTTGGATTATCTCATTAATAGAAGAAAAATCATTTTCCTCTGGGTATATTAATTCTTCTTCTTCTTCTTCTTCTTCTTCTTCTTCTTCTTCTTCTTCTATTTGTAACACACAAACCCTAGCCACCAAAAATATTCTGCTGGCACCGAATCCTAGTAATGCTCGAGTAAAATCCTTGTGTGGATTACTGCTAGAGGGAGCCCTACACATGGATTCCAGGGGCTTGTCTTGGACCATCATGGTAAAGCTTGTTTTGAACAAGCAATTAGCACTTGCTGGATCGCGCAATCAGTGTGAAACTCCACCTAAAACCAACCCTAGAGTAAGGGGGTCGGGAATGCATATCGTATTATTTTGCATGAATATATATGTTTTTGAATGATTTTATATGCTTTAGAATCGTGGATTATAGGTTTAAATGCTTAGTTATGCTTATTGAGTAGGAGGGGTAAAATGGTAATTTTTCCTGAGGTCAGAATAGGGAGATAACTTGAGGAGTAGATAAGAAAAATATGAGGGTGAGGAAATAAGAACAAGAGTTAGGGTGGTTTAGTGGTTAGAGCTTGGTAAATTAATTTCTAAGGTCATGAGTTCAAATCCCATTATAACTCCTCCACCATGAAATTCGAAAATCAGCTATGGTGGTTGGGTAGTTGGCCAAAAATAGGAGGGTAAATAGGAAGGGTTCCAAGAGAAAATCAATCACCATGAAAGGACCTTCAAATCTACCTTCATGTTGTTCATACTTTAGTGGAAAGAAATCTGGAAAATTTCCAGAATTGTTGCAGACTCTTTCTTCGAAAATTTAGGCCATAATCCCATTCATTTGCTGCCAAGAAAATGGTCATTTTATGTGGCTTGGAAGCTGGAAAAACTGTGCAAATTTCGGACTGCACAAAACAGCACCAAACCAGAAAAAAAACTGGGCATTTCGCAACTTGCAATCAAGGAAATGAAGCTGTTTTTAGTTCACCTTCAAGCCAACAAATCTCTTCTATATTTGTCCAGAAATAAGGCTGAAAAAATAACATTGGAAGACCCTCAAACACCCCAGAAGAACCTCTGAAAATCGAGCTAAGAGGGTGCAAAATTCTGCACCAAAAATTCTGCAATCATTGAAAATTCTGAACAACTTGAAACCAGAATTTTCCAGCCTTGCTTCCTTCTAGCCTAAGGCCGAAAATCATCTCCAACCTCTGTAAAAATTGAGCTTGCTCAGCTATAGACTGAACACCATAAACCCCACTCTTACCTTGAGCATAAGGACTCCATAGCTGCACCACAAAACACTCCTAAGATCACTCCATTCAAACTCTTTTGAACTTCAAATAATTTCAGCATTTTACTCCATTAAAATCACTCTTGCATTAGGCTAATTAACCAGAATTTTCTCTGCCTTCATGGACTGAATTTCGGCCAGCCTTGAGCAACATTAACCTTCAATCATTTCAGGAAAAACTCCATGTTCAGCCGGCACCATTGAAAGACATAGAAACCTCTCTTGATCAAAACACCATAGCTAACCTCTTACCTTAAACCTCTCCACTATTTCCTCCATTTCAATTTCAAAAAAAATCTGATCATCCCCTCTCTTTCTAGCTGAAAACCAAAACCCTCATTCATTCCATACCATTCGGCTAGCCTTCTACCAAAATTCGTGCAGCATTCTTCCAAATTCTCTCCATTTTCACCTAGAACACCAAGAACACACACTAACCTTCTTCAAGCCTAACCCTACTCTAAACACCTCCAATCACTCTCAAACACTCCAAATCACTTCCATTTAATCCCTAAACCTCATTTCTGGTATTTATAACACAAAACCTCGCAAACAAAAATTTTCAAGCGGATCGAAATCAACCTTTTTCTTGAAGGTCACAAGAACATCAACAAGGTAAGTCAAGAACAACTTTCTTATTCATCTTCTTCCATTCGATTATATCATTCTAATGATCTCTCTCTCTCTCTCTCTCTCTCTCTCTCTCTCTCTCTAACCGAAATGGTTGATCAAACATCAACCATGATCGTTTGTTTCGTTGGACCATTCAAGACACTCCATCGCGCGTGGACCTTCTTTTGTCTTCTTCGAAGTACTCGACAATCAAGTATTCATTCTTAAATCTCTCTTATTAAATTCTGAAATCATGTCTCTTAGGTGTTGATAGGGAGATGGAATATGATTGGGAGATTGAGTATATGCATAAAGGGATTGGGGTTAGGACATGATGATTGTTGTATATGACTAGGATATATGTATTTTCCTTTCGAATCATTGTATGTTCTTCATGCTTAATGAATTTTATGGATATTTGAAGCATGATTAGATATTATGACACCAAAGGTGATTAGGCTTTTATGTTCTTATTTTTCCATGGAAACCATGATTGATGATTATGCTTAGTAGGATTTTGGCCATGCGATGGTATGCGATAGTTCAAGTGTATGTTCATGAATGGAATGGTTTATTGTTTGATGATGGAGAATGTGATCATGAATCTTTTCTAGGATTAGGAAAATCATGATAAGAGATTATTTTCTTATCAATTCTAGGTTATGTTCATTAACAAAATTTATTACAAAAAAAATTAGAATTACTACTATATTTTCCCTCAAAATTCGAAACACTAGGGGATTTGGATTGGAATATTTAATTAGGCTATTAATATTTTTATTAAACAAAAGTTTAATAAAATTCATTTATTCTTAATTTTATTTATTATTAAATAATTATTATCTATTAAAAATTATTTAATTTATTATTTATTTATAATAAAGCTATTTTTAAATTATCATTTATTAAAATTAATTAGGACTTAATATTATTTAAAATTCAAACCTTAGTTTATTTATTATTAATAACACTCAAAAGTTATTGTTTGAGTCTATAATTTATTAGCAATTATTTTAGAACCCTTAGTTATTTTAACTTATCAAACTAGACTTATTTTATAATTTTTTTTTTAGCATCTAGCCTTAAAACTTAGGACATTGAGGTCATGGTTAATCATGGTTGTAACTAGTTGAGCTAAGAATTATTTGTGTAAGGCGGGTATAGCCTGAATGTGACCTTATGTTTGGTGTTGACCCCAGGCGGGGTTAGGTCAGCCTTGGAAGACTTTTGGGTTTGAGCAAGCAAAGAAGCAGGTAAGCTCCTGCATGGAGTTTTGTGAAGACCAAAAGTTATTGTGGCAAGCAAATGCAATGTATATGGACATTTATATGTAAATGCAATTAAGGATTGTTTTTCCTTTTTATTTCAGTCAAGCAAATCATTTGAAAATTGAACAAGCAGTTTTACACAAATCTAAACTTTTTCTAAAACCCAACTTGACTAGACTTTTGAAAACCCTTAATTGCTATTTTCAAATAAAGCAAAGTTTGATCAATTTTCTCCCAAGGGGAACAATCAACGTTGAGTACTCAATAATGGTAGACCACCAGGACTAGTCTTTGAAGGGTTAGGGTAAGTCTCTCAGTAAGTGGCCACCTCTGAGGGGTGAGTCCTTCCTGGATAGGATGCCAGTCCGGTAGGTCATACCGGTCCGAGCTAGCAAGTTTCAGTCATGTGGACTGTGTGTTCCGGAGTGGACAATCGGTAAGTTTGGGTGTAGAGATGGAGGAGTATCTCACCCGATAGGCTATACACCTACCTTTTGTCAGCTTGCACAAAGTGTGGCATTCTGACAATTATTTAGTCATGGGGCCCAACGTGTGGTAACCCATGGCTACCCATTTGAGTGGTTATATTTATTGTGCACATGTATGGTTTGAAAAGCGAAACACCACTCTTTATTTTCAGCATTTATTTATTGCTTGCCAGCACTTTTCCTTATGAAACTTTTACAACCTGCATACACGAGTTATTTTACCTGAACCACTCAAAGCACACATGGGCTTACTGAGATTTTTATCTCACCACCTTTTATGCCATATTTTTAGGAAGATCCTGTTGTGGAGGTCATTAGCTAGATTGTTGCTTGTGCTTGAAGACTCATGTTATTTACTTTAAGTGTTGTTTGAGAGATTGTTGCAAACAATTTATTTTGGATTTGTTCCAGTACTTATTTTTTGGGTTGTAATAAGCTTAAATTTTAAAGTCTTTATTTTATTTTATTTTTATGTAACCTAGTTATAAAGACCCCTTGTCCTCTGGACGGGGCGACATCCCTGGCCCTGATGGGCCTAGGTAGTGGGGTGTTACAATTAGAGTAGCACAGAGGAAGAAAATTTTGTTTACAGAGACGCCACCATAGGTAATTCTCATCCTTTTTCTATGGTCCATTCATTGCATATAAGGTTATCCGAGATGAAGTTTTGCATTTTAATTCCACCTATAATATGAGTGTATGATCGTGAAGCATAACAGAAGTGCCGTTAAACCCAAATTCAACTCCAGTTATTCAAATAAAATGCCCTAAAAGTAAGTATTCGTAGACTTTCGCTTGAAAAAAAAAAATAATTTGTTGTCTTCTGCTATGTATTTAATTTTCTTGCGATCTTACAAGTAGTATCAGAGCTATGGTTTAATCTAGGAGCATGCTTAGGGTAAATAACCAAAAAAGGTGGTTCTTTTACTAATGAAAATATGCTCTTGTAATTCATTTTTAATCATTTTTCGTAGAAATCGTGTATGCCTCATTTTGAAAGGCATAGGCATTTGAAATTATATTTCAATTTAATTTTCAAATTCTTGTACAAAAAAAAAAAAATGGTACTTGGATCATTCTTGAAAGAAAACTAGAAGAAGGAAAAGAAAACGTAAGAAACCAATTGCAAGTCTTGGGAGCCTAGCTACGGCCCTTTCGTTAGAAGCCACGACCAACTAGGTATATTTTTTACTCACGAGCTATGGCTGGCTCAGTACCATCTGTGGCTGGCTCAAGTAGTATTGCCCATGAAAATCGTAGATTTATGCATAGAAGCCATGGCCGATTTCTTGTTCTTGAAATCTCCAGGAAAGCATATCCATGGCTGGTTTGTACACTTGGTTCTTGAAGGAGCCGTGACTGGATCATAAGAAACCGTGGCTGGCTTTTTGAGGAGTTAGACCGTTTTGAAGCTACAAAGAACTGATTTCGTCCTAGTTTGATCAGTGGTTCAGGTCTCTTAGTTTGGGTCCACTAAATGCAAATTTCCTCTATTTTTCTTGTAATTTCTTATTCTTTTGGGGCCCATATCACATGAGGTTATTTTTCTTGCAATGGTTTAATTATGAATTTTTAAATAATTTTGAATAAATATGGTTAGTAATGGCAAAACCACCTTAGGATTACACAAGATCATTTTAATTTTATTATTATTACGGTGTTTAATCCATTATTTTGGTCACATAAGAATTAAATGTTAGAAATAACATCTAAAAATTTTATTCTTCGAGCATGTCTATTTTATTTAATTTTGTGATCAAATGCACAAAGGTTTTTGAAAATTTAATTTTTCTCTAGAAAAAAACATTTATGGAAAATGTTTTAAAATTGGAACTAAGAAATTTAAAATTAAATTCATGGTTTTTCTTTCCCAGGAGTTTTATCCTTGATATGGAGAATAATTTTGAATTTAAATATTTTAAATTTAGTTCATAGAAAATGATTTTAACTTAAGTAGTGCAATAAAAATTTATAGTTTATTCTCTTAAAGGGTTATATTCTTAACACAGAGAATAATGGTGGAATCTTTGGGTATTCACTAAAGTTAATAAAAAATCAATTAATTTTAAAGAAACATTTTTTTTCTAAAAACCTATTTTTTCTCAAAAGATTAAGTGGGAGAGTGGTTCTAATGGCTCCACGACTTCCATCATGGATTCTTTTAGAGATTGTAGATTTCCTTGCTTCATTCTAAGCATGACCCCCTATAGAATAGAGTCCCACATGAATCTAGAACTAATGGAGGAATTATAATTAAGGCCTAAGAGAAGTATTAGTGTCAGCCAGCCTATCGTTGGAGGTATTAATTCTGGATTATCTGTAGGTGGTGAGAATAGTGACCATCCTATCAATGGAACTATTTCTAGATCATTATATATTAAGGAAGTTTAATTTGTGATAGTTATACACATAACTTAGAAAATTGATAACCTTTCTACGAAGCTCTGTTAATTTTTCTAAGAGCTAAAATTTTTCACATTTTTAATAATGGCTTTCATAGGTTAACCATATCATGGAAATAATATGATGTTTTAAATGTATATTTCTATATGTTTTTTCAAAATAAATATTTTTTTGAATGCGGTTTTTTTTTCCAATCAATAGAAATGTCTAGTTTCAGTCCTTTGTCCACTATTCTCAAGGAGAATTAGTTAATTGGACATAACTACATGGACTGGAAAAGGAATCTGAATATAATACTCACTGTGGAAGAGTACAAGTATGTTCTGACCAACCCCTATCTTGAAATTGAGAAAGATTCCACGGACATGGATCATGATGCTGAGAAGGCATGGAAGAAAGCAGATGAAATGGCTCAATGCTATATGTTGTTTTCCATGTCCATTGTTCTCCAGTCTAAGCACGAAAATATGCCTACTGCATATGACATCGATGTATCATTGCGTACCAAGCTTGCTAACAAGAGTCGGCCAACAAAGTAGGAAGCTCTTAGAGCAATCGTGAACACTAGGATGGCTGGGAGGGAATCGGTTCACGAGCATATGCTCAATATGATTGTTCACTTTGAAGAGGCTATGGTCCTAGGGGCAACAATTGATGTTGAGAGCCAATTTGACATGGTTCTTGAGACTTTACTAAATTCAAATTCTCAGTTCAAGTTAAACTATAATATGAACAAGTTAAATATGTCTTTGATTGAGTTAATAAAAGAATTCTAGGCTGCTGAGAAAATTATAAAGCATGGGTCAAAGATTTTGGTTACTCGTTCTAGTTCATTTTCTAGAATTAGGCCTAAGCCCAAGAAGTTCAAGAAAAAGAAGGTCTAGAACAATTTGGGGTCCCAACTAAAGGGATCCAAGCCTAGTGATAAGCTTAAGTGCAAGTACTTTAAGTGTGGCAAGAAAAGACACTTCAAGAAGGATTGTCCAGACTTCTTGGTCAAGTCCTCTTCAGGTATTGCTCTATACTTAGAGTCTATGTTGTTGTTGGGTCATCATCCATGTAGATTTTTTATTTTGAAGCCATTGACCATATTTGTAACTCCTTACAAAGGTTTAGTTGGATAAAGCGATTTAGTAAAGGAGTGCATGGACTAAAAGTGGGCAACGGAGCATAAGTGTGGGGCCAAAGTAGTAGGAGACTTAGAGCTTTTATTTGAATGTAATAGGATTTTAGTTTTAAAAAATATTTTATATATTTCTAGTTTTAAACAAAATTTGATTTCAGTTTCAAAAAAGATTAATCAAGGATATTTATTTTTTTCCATTCTGGTATTTCAATAAGCAGAAATAGAGATATTCTTTGTTCTGTAAACATGTATGAGAATCTTTTCTATATTAATCCTATAAATTGTTAAATAAATAATACTCAAACAAAACCTAATAATTAGAAGAGAAAGACCACATCAAATAACTTTTATTTATGGCACTTGAGATTAGGACATATAAATCCTAGGATTTAGAGGATAATCCAAAATGGGCTTTTAGACTCATTGAAATTGGAAGAATGGCCTTAGTGTGAATCTTATCTTATGGGTAAAAGGACCAAAAGGTCATTTACTAAAAGGCGAAAAGGGCCAAGGAAATATTAGAGTTAGTTTATACTGATATTTGTGGTCCTATATCTTCACCCACTAGAGGAGGTTATCACGTTCACAAATGATCACATGTATTTTGGTTTTGTTTACTTGATGGGGTATAAGTTTGACTTCTTTGATAAATTCAAGGAGTTTAAGGCTGAGATAGGGCATCAAACAAGTAAACTGATAAAAAAGTTAAGATTAGATCGTGGTATAGAGTATCTCCTTGATGAAATTAAGGACTACTTGGCACATCAGGATATAGTATCATTGCTAACTACACTTGGGACTCCCCAACAGAATAGAGTAGCTGAGAGAATAAATAGAACATTGATGGAAATGGTTAGAAGCACGATGAGCCATGCAACTCTTCCTATTTTCTTTTGGGGATATTCTATGGAAACAACAATATATATTTTGAACTTGGTGGCTTCCAAGTCAGTACCTACGACACCCTATGGGATGTGGACTGGATGAAAGCCTTTAAGATAGTGGGAGAATTTCTAGGGTTCCTAAAAGACTGGAGAAGCCTTTAAGATAGTCTCCGACCATTAGGAACAAGATCCCACTAGATAGAATGAGGCCATTACTGATGTTGATATAGATAAATGGAAAGTAGCAATGGATGCTAAGATTTGTTGGATTGTTAGACTAGGTTTCTGATGTAAAATCGAATATTTTAATAAAATAATTTATTTTCAGAAATTGTTTGTGAATTTACTTTTTGTTTGTGCACAATTTTTGTTCGGAACAGTCCCATTGTGTTTAAATAAGTGATCCATGTGAATGGTGGTCTTTTACAGTAAGGTATGGATCACGGGTTATTTAACACATAAACATTTGTTCTTAACCTATTGATGAGACTAGGAATCTCATCATGTTTAGGTTATTATGTTATGAATTCCAAATGGGGAACGGCTTACCTTTAGCCAATGAGTAGTCCACTCACTTCATGACATAAGCGTATTTCGAATACGTAGGACATGACTTGTAGAAGTGGTTTCTAAAAGTACTCTATGATAGAAACCTAGACTACTACCGCTACAGCGTGGACTAGTACTCTACGACTTAAGTATGAGTTGGTGGTTTGACGAAGCTAGAAGTATATGCTTTGATATGCTATAGTTGAGGTTCTATAGTAGAACCAATACACTTGTGTATTGGATATATGTAACTAGTTAGTTAAGACAGACTTGTACAAGATAGTTTCTACACCATATCGCCCCTTGTGGTTGTCCGAATGGTCTAAAATGTCCAGGGCCCTGGGAAACATGACTCAGATGTGTGCTTTAGGGTTGCTCCCTTGGAAAGCGAAAACACTCCAGGAAGTCATGGATTATTGGACTAGAAGCCTAAGGATGGTAGATATCATTTAGAGGGGTGTTAGTACACTTCTTCCTCTCTAAATGTACGGCTATGTGTAGAGGGGTATTTTAGTCATTTCATCTGTAGGTCGGAGACTTTGCTAATGTAGCATTGTCCTTGGGGCCAATATTTCCTTATGGTGATATTAGAAAATATTTAAAATGAAAAATACAGCTATTTATATAGTAGGGGTATTTTGGTCATTTTAGCAGCTAAGGCGATGTGTCTTTTTGGTCCTCGGAATAGCCCATAAGTCCTAACTAATTTTGGGTTGAGGAATTGGTCTCAGTTCAAGAGGATTTTATTTTATTTTATTCAGGATGTCTAATTTATTATTAGACTGGAATAAAATAAATAAATAAATAAATAAATAAAAATAGGAGGTGAGAGAAATTAATTATCTGATTTAATTGGTTAATTAATTATTTAGGGCCTAGGTCCAGTATGAATAATTAAGAAATTAACCTGGGCTTAAACTAGGGGAAATAATTAATGTTTAATTATTTATTGGGTTATTTATATAAGCCCAAGAAATGAATAATTGAAGATTAATTATTTCGGTTCATTTGGGCTCATTAATTATTTATTAGGTTATTTATATAAGTCCAGGAAATAAATAATTAATGTTTATTATTTTGGGCCTTTTGGGTCCAAGAAAAATAATAAATATTATTTCGGCCCAATAGCTTGGACCGTAGGGTTTTTTCTAGATACGGTTCAGATGAGTTTAGGGTTAAGCCAAACTTATTCTCAGAATAACATCCGGGTATTTGAAATATGATATCTCGGGGATATGTTTATCAGATAATTAGAGACCTAGTTTTGGATGACCAATAAACAAGTCTCTAGAGCAAGAAAAACCCTAATCTCCCTAACAACAACAAGAGTCACGTAGCCCTCTCTCTCTCACGTCTCCTCACCTCTGTTTGTTCTCCTTGGAGCTTTGCTAACCAATAGCAAGAGAACCAAGGAGACTTGAGACCGTTCTTCTTCACCATTGTGTTCATCGACTAGAGGTTAGGCAGTGGCATATTTTGAGAGCTGAAAGGCTTGGCGTTCATGCAAACAAGACGAAGTAGGAGGCTAGCGGGTTTTCAACTGGAAGCTTCTTCAAGTGGGCAAGGCGAAGCGATTCCTGTCATTCAATCCACTTCTACTCAACCTAGTAGGTTTAAAGTGTGCAAAGGTATGATCTTAACGCTTTCGTGTGGCCTTTAAGGCTTGCATTTTTTTTTTCCTCTATTTTTTTTTCGTTCAAGCATGCTCCTCTGTTTCTGCCCGTCAAGATTGAGTCTATATATCTCAATCAAGTCTATGATCTTGTCATTGCACTTGAAGGGATTAACCCCACATGGTATAACTAGGTATACAAGAGAAAGAGAGGTGTGGATAGAAAAGTGGAAACCTTTAAAGTAAGGTTAGTTGCAAAAGGTTATACTCAGAAAGAAGAGATCGATTATGAGGATACTTTTTCACTTGTTGCCATGCTTAAATCCATGCGCATTCTATTGGCTATCGTATGTCATTATGACTATGAGATATGACAAATGGATGTCAAGTAGCCTTTCTTAATAGCTATCTTAGTAAAGACATTTACATGACCCAACCTGAAGGCTGTGTTGTGAAAGGCCAAGAGCATATGGTTTGTAAGCTCAAGAAGTCCTTTTATAGACTTAAGCAAGCATCACAGGCATGAAACATACATTTTTGATGAGACTGTAAAGTCTTATGGTTTCATATAAAATATGGATGAGCCATGCATGTATAGGAAGACAGATGGAAACAACATGTCTTTTATGGTACTTTATGAAAATGACATTCTACTTATTAAGAATGATGTTAGGACATTATTATCTATAAAGTTTTGGCCATCAAGTCAATTTAGCATGAAAGATATGAGAGAAACTAGCTACATTCTTGGAATAAAGCTTCTTAGAGATATGAAGCAAAGATTATTAGGCTTATCCTAATATGCTTACATTAACAAGATATTGTCTAGGTTTAGCATGGATCAGTGTAAAGGGAAAATCTTATCCTTTAGGTACAGATTGACCTTATATACCAAATAGTGTCCTAAAACACAGGAAGAAAAGAAAAAGATGAGTAGGATTCCTTATGCCTCGGCAGCGGGAAGTCTCATATATGCTATGTTTTGTACTGGGTAGGATATCTACTTTGTAGTAGGCATGGTTTGCAGGTGTCAGTCAAACCTAGGGAAAGAACATTGGCAAGCTGTAAAGCATATTTTCAAGTACCTATAGGGAATGAGGGACTATATGCATGTTTGCAGGGCTGATGACTTAGTTCCTATTGGTTACACTGACTCCGACTTCTAGTAGATAAAGATGAAAGAAATCCACTAATAGATATATTTTGACTTTGTCTGGAGGGACTATTTCTTGTATTTTTTATTCTACCATGAAAGTTGAGTATATGGCAGCTTCAGAAGCTTCTAAAGAAGCATTTTAGCTCCATAAGTCCTTACAGAACTTAGAGTTGTGCCACAAATAGATTGGCCATTACTATATATTATGAAAATATTGGAGCTGTATTATAATATAAAGAGCCAAGAAACCACAGGAAGGGCAAGCACATTGAAAGGAATAAGGATCACTTGATCTGGGATTTCATCCTAAAACGGAAGATAGTGGTTGAATAGATTTTCTCTACAAAAACTGGCGGAAACATTTACCAGGCCTTTGATAGAGAAGTTGTTTCAAAGACACTTAGATGTTATAGGGGTAAGCACATATGGACTATCATAGTCTATTTAGTGTAAGTAGGAGATTGTTGGAATGTATGCCCAAAATGTCCTATGTGTTTCTATATTTTAGAAATTAATAAAAGTTTCATTCATTAATGGATGTTTTTTTTACATATATTGCACATTAAAGGTCTAAATGTGTTAGTAAATAATCTACGTGATTGGGTCGTACTTTCATAGTAAGGTATAGATTATGGGCTGCTAATACATAAGCAAAAAACTGTTCTTAATCGATTGGTAGAGTTGGGCAATTTATCAAGGTTTAGATCATTACACTATGGGTAGTCCACTCACACTAATAGTGTAACCGAATTTAGAATATGTAGAACTGGACCACATGATAATAATCTTTATAAAAGTACTAAATTAAATAAAAATTAATTTATCACAGGTACTGCATGGATGAGTACCTTAAGACTTGAGTATAAGTTGGTAGTTTGGTAAAACTAGACTTATACACTTTGATGTATGTTAGGTGAGGTCCTATCGCAAGGCCAATAACCTTGTACATTTGGTGTATGACTCTAGGTAATTAAGATGGACTAATATAATAAAGTTTCTATACTTCATTATATGAAGAAATCACTCCATTGTGATTGTCTGGGATAATCTAATAATCTAGGGCCCTGGAAAATGTGACTAAGTATGTACACTTTCGGGTAGCTTCCTGTGATAAGTAGATATATACTGGAAGTCATGGATTATTGGACTAACTATGATTAGATGGTAGATATCATTGAAAAATGTGTTAGTGCATTTTTTTCTATCTCAATGATGGGTGTTACATAGAGGAGTATTTTTGTCATTACACTTGTACGTCGAAGATACTACATTTGCAATATTATTCTCGATGTCAATATTTTTATATGGTGATAAATGAAATATTTAGAATAATTAAAATATTGCTATTTGTTAGCAAGGGTATTTTGGTCATTTTAGTGGCCAAGAATAATATGTTTTTTGGTTACTAGAGTAGTTTAAATAACCTTAGTAATTTATTTACTATATAGGCTTATTGGTTAAATTTATTATTGAAAGAATTATTTTGGGAGTCTAATTAATTATTTATTTGGGCTAGAAAAATTAATTGAGCTAATTTAATTAATTGATTAATTAATTAATTATCTTGGGTAATATTATATTGGGCCAAGTAGTTTCATTAATTAATAAAAGAACTAATTTAATTAATTACTTTATTAATTAATTCTCTTTGGTAATTTTTATATTGGGCCCAAGTGAATTAATTAATTAATAAGAAAGTTATTTCATTAGTTTTGGACTAATTAGGAGAACATGGCCCATTAGGGTTTGATGGTAGCCACCATGCGCTAAATGGAATAGGAAATAAAAAGGAAGAAAAGAAAAAGGAAATATGGGATATTGTTTTTGAAAAGGAAAAGGAAGTTGATTATTAAATAGGATTAACGTATGCCTGGGTTGGTTGACCAAATTACTGGGTAGAAATCTAATAGCTTTCGACTTTTCCTTCGAAGAACCCCAAGCCACTATTTTTTATTGTCGTTTTTTCTTTAACGTTTAGCGCTTCCATATTTCTTCCAATCTTCTTCACCCTAGTTCTACTTTCACTGGTAGAGATCCATAGTGGTTAGAGCATACTTTGGAAGCTTAAGAGCTAGAAAACGTGATACGTGTTTGATGTGAAGGAGCTGACGGTTAGCCGGTGTTCCCACGGAACAAGTAGACATTCTAGTTCAGGAAGTGCCATTAAACACAAATCCAACTTTGGTTATTCAAAAAAAATGCCCAAGAAGTAAGTACTTGTAGACTTTGGCTTGGGAAAATTTTTAATTTGTTGTCTTCCGTTGCATATTTAATTTTCTCACGGTCCTTCAGGATTAGGAGCTGTATTGACCTAAGACAAAAAGCCTATTGCTTATTTTAGTAAAAGTTCCTTAAAGTGGTCCTAAAGTACTCTACTTATGATAAGGAACTTTATGCCTTAGTTTGGACCTTTGAGTATTGGCAACATTATTCACTTCCTAAGAAGTTCGTTATTTATATTGACCATGAATCTCTTATGTATTTTAAGGGGCAACAAAATCTCAAAAAAAAACATGCACAGTGGATGGAGTTCATTGCAGCTTTTCCCTATGTAGTCAAGTATAAAAAGGTAAAGAGAATATTGTGGCGGATGCTCTTTCGAGGAGATTTCTTTTGCTAAACTCTCTTGATACTACATTGTTTAGGTTTGAAATGTTGATGGACTTGTATGCTAATAATGAGAAGTTTGGTGAACCTTTCTTGCTTGTGAGAAAATGGAATTAGGAAATTTTATAGAAGTGAGAGATTCTTGTTTGAGGAAAATAGACTTTGTGTGTCTCAGGGATCTATTAAACTTTTGTTGGTTACGGAGGCACATGGAGGAGGTTTGATGAGACACTTTGGAGTTGCCAAGACCTTATGTATCATAAAAGAGCATTTCTTTTGGCCCAAAATGAGGAGGGACGTTGAGAAATTTTCTAAACAATGCATAACTTATAAGAGGGAAAAATCTAGATCCTTACCTCATGGTCTTTACATTCCTCTACCCACCCTTATTTTACATTGGGTTGACATTTCTATAGATTTCATTCTTGGTTTGCCCAGAACCCGTGGAGGAAAGGATTCTATTTTTATTGTGGTAGATAGGTTTTCTAAAATGGCACATTTTATTACATGCTCAAAAACTAATGATGCCTCTTTGATTATAGATTTATTCTTTAAGGAAGTTGAGAGGATGCATGGAATACAAAAGACAATGGTCTTCGATAGAGATATAAAATTTCTTAGTCATTTTTGGAGAGTTTTGTGGAGAAATCTTGGGACTAACCTTTTATTTTCTATAGCTTGTTACCCACAAACTGATGGCCAAATAGAGGTAGTTAACTGGACCCTTACGATCGGATCGTGGTAGAGAGTACCTTCTTGGTGAATTCAAGGACTACACGGTATATCATGGGATAGTATCCTAACTCTCTGCGCAAGGGACTCCCCAGCAGAACAGAGTAGCTGAGAGAAGGAACCGGACATTAATGGAAATGGTCCGAAGCGTGATGTCTCATGCTACTCTTTCAGTGTTTTTTTGGGGATATGCCCTAAAAATAGTGGCATACATTCTGAACTTGGTGCTTTCCAAGTTAATACCTAGGACTCCCTATGAGAGGTGGACTGGGCATAAGTCAAGTCTGAATCATCTCAAGATATGGGGTTGTCTAGCTTATGTACTGGTCAAGCGAGATAAGTTAGAACCCAGATCAAAATTATGCTATTTTGTTGGGTATCCAAAAGAGATAAAGGGTGGTTACTTTTATCAACCTAAAGAGCAGAAAATACTGGTGAGTTACCAATGCTAGATACTTAGAGGATGATCAGAGTACTTCCACAAAAGGTTCAACTAGGTTGGAGCTTGAGGAGAAGTTATCTTCAGAATCAACTTCTTCTGACCCGATTATGGAACAAGAAAAGGCACAGCCTCAAGAGCCTATACAATTGGAGCCTCGTTGTAGTGGGATAGTGTCTAGGGTTCCGTAGAGTTAGATGGAGAAGCTTTCGAGCTAGTCTTTGACCATCAGAAATAGACCCCACTAGATACGAGAAGGCTATTTCTAATGCCGATGCAAATCTATGGCATGAAGCAATGAAAGCCAAGATTGAGTCTATGTACTTCAATCAGGTTTAGGATCTTGTAGCATCACTTAAAGGAATAAAACCCATTGGGTGTAAGTGGGCATACAAGAGAAAGAGTGTAACACCCCACTACCTAGGCCCAACAGGGCCGGGGATGTCGCCCCGTCCAAGGGACAAGGGGTCTTTATAACTAGGAAACCCAAATGAAAATAAAACAATACTTTAAGATTAAAACTTTTTACAACCCAAAAATTCAAGAACAAATTCAAAATAAATGGTTCACTATCATCTCTCAAAGCAACATATAAAATAAACAACAAGAGTCTTCAAGCAAGCAACATTCTAGCTACTCATCCCCATAGCAGGATCGACCTGAAACTTGGCATAAAAGGTGATGAGATAAAAATCTCAATAAGTCCATGTGTGCTTTGAGTGTTCAGGAAAATAGTTCATGTATGTGAGTTGTAAAATTTCATAATTGAAAATGCTGGCAAGCGATAAATAAGGTTAAAATAAAAAGTGGCGTTTTCCTCTTTTCAAACCATACAAGTGCACAATAAATACAACCACTTAAATGGGCGGCTATGGGCTTCCATACGTTGGGCCCCATGTGTATATAATGGTCAGAATGCCACACTTTGTGTAGACTGACAAAAGATAGGTGTACGGCCTACTGGGTAAGATACTCCTCCTTCTTTACACCCAAACATATTGGTTGTCCACAACGGAAACACATAATCCACATGACTGAAACTTGCTAGCTCGGACCAGCATAACTAAGTACTACAGTCGCTTCTCCAAGTTGAGTTCATCTTCTGGAGGTAGCCTCCTGCCAGAAGACTCGCTCTTGCTCTTTAAAACTTGTACTACTAGTCTACCCTTATTGAGTACTCAACGTTGATTGTCCAACTTGGAAGAAAAATGATAAGACATTGCGTTATTTGGAAATAGCAATTAAGGGTTTCTAAAGTTCGTGTCAAAGTTGGTTTTAGAAAGAGTTTGGTATTTGAGCAAAACTGCTTGTTGATTTTCAAATAATTTGCTTGACTGAAACAAGAAAAGAACCAGTCCTTAATTGCCTTTATAAAATGAGTGTCCATACACTCCGCGTTTGGCTTGCCATATTAACCTTTTGACATCAAATAAGTTTTATGCAGGAGCTTACCTGATCCTTTGCTCAAGTTAAATCAAAGATCTTCCAAAACTGACCTAATCTCGCCTAGGGTAAACACAAGCCATAATTAAACTCAAGCCAAATTCGCTTCCATAAATAATCCTAGTTCAACTTATTACGATCATGACCCTAATGTCCTAAGCTGAAAGGCTAGATGATAAATGTTTTATATATATATATATATATATATATATATATATATATATAATAAGTTTAGCTTAATAATAAAATAACTAGGTGTTGTAAAATAATTACTAAGAGGTTATAGGTTCAAATATAAATCTTTGTTATTAATAAACTAGGGTTTATCTGATGAAGGATCCTATGTCCTAGATGATATTATTAGAATAAATAATAAATTATTACTAATCTCTTAATTAATAATTAATAGTTAGAAAATAACTAATAAATAAAATTAATAATAAGTAAATTTTAATAAATCTTGATCAAAAGATAATAAATAGATTTCAATAGTATTTATGAATATATGACCTACAAGATAAATATTTTACCTATTATTATTTATATAAAAGGCCTTATTTAATAGTATTATATATATATATATATATATATATTATTTTTAACAAAAGATATAATTTATTTGGCTAAAATTTCACTATTTTATTTAATATTCCAACTCCAAGGCTTCCTAAGGTTTTCAAAATTATAGAGGGAAAATATAGCCTTTTTTTTATTAACGTAATAAAATTGGCTAATTAAAATATCTTAAGATCAACAAGGTCATGATCATAATTCTCCTATTGCTAACAATAATCATGAACATAAAATCCAACATCAATCATCAAACCATTCCATTCATGAATAAAGGCTTAAATCCATACCCACTAGCATATGGCTAAATCTCTACTAAGCATAATCATATACATGGCTTCAACAGGAATACAAGAACATAAAACCCTATTCAACAAAGGTGACATAATATTTATCATCCTTAATTATCCATACTTACTCACGACATGAAGAGCATGCATCGAACCACAAAATATCATAACACTCAACCATGACAAAACATCCTCATGCTCCAATCTCAACTCCTTCATACAAACACAAACTCAATCTCCAATCATATTCTATCCTTTTCTAATAACATCTAAGAGACATGATTTTTAGAATTGAAAAGAGGGTTAAAGAGAAATATTTGGTTGATGACAATCTTGTTGAAGATCCAAGGAGATCCACACGCGTAGGAGGCTTGAATCGTCCAATGAAGAAGAAGAGAAATGGTCATGGTTGAAACAACCATTTTGGCTGAGAGAGAGAGAGAGAGAGAGAGAGAGAGAGAGAGAGAGAGAGAGAGAGAGAGAGAGAGAGAGAACATTAGTATATTATGTTTAAAGATTAATGGAAAGTAGATGACCAAAATCGTTCTTGGTTACCTTGAGAGAGTTCTTGAATCTTCAAGAAAAATTCTTGTTTTTGATCTTATAGCAGAATTTTGCTTTCAATGTTTGATGTTATAAAACACAAAAATGGACTCTAAAGGGTGAGTAGACATGATCTGGAGTTTTTGGAAGGAATTGGAGAGGTTTGGAGTGGTCTTAGGCTTGGAGGATGGTGGTGTGTGTTCTTGGTGTTCTTTGAGAAATGGAAAGAATGGAGAGAAAGCTGGACGAATTTTGCTAAGGATGTTGGCCAAATGGTTAGGGGATTCTTGTGATTGATTTTTTAGATTAGGGAGGAGAGGGAAATCTGATCATTTGAATTTCAAAAAGAGTAATTCATGGAGTGAAGTAAGGTAGAAGATATGATTGAGTGGTTTGATTGATGGAGGTTCTTTGGAGCTGCTATGGCCGATTGGATTTTAATGGGGTTTTTCTGAGATGAATGAGGTTTGAAGAAGCTATAGGGTGGCCAAAATTCTGAGTGTAAGGGTGGGAAAATTTCTGGTTATTTGAAACTTAATTCATGGAATTTTTCATGGAGCAATTTGCTGAAATTTTGAATTCTAATTGGGAACTTGATTGGAGTAATTGATGGAGGAATTTAAGGAGTGGCTATGGTGTTCATTTTGTGCAGATCAATAGAGGAGGTGATGAAGTTTAGTTCATGGCTGACTAAGATTGGTTTCACATAAAATTGAAGTGAGTTTCAGACAAGGTTTGAAGAGGGAGCAAGGCTGGAATTTCTGGTAGTTCATTCGAATGGTTTGCTGGAATTTTTATGCAGTTTATTCTGTGATGTTCCAGCCAACTTGCATTGAGTTTGAAAAGGTATTGGTGGGTTCTTTAAGGCTGGTTTCCAACCTTCTTTATGGAGGAAAGACAGGGGTGAATTACTAGTTTGAAGGCTAGAAGAAACAGCTTGGTTTTTGGCCTGCTAAGCTACGAAATTGTCCAGGATTTTTTTTCCTGGTTTACACAGCTTTGTGTAGTCCGATTTTTGGCCAAGGATTTCAGTCTTCAAAGCTGAACAAGTTGGCTATTTTTTTGGCAGTATTTGAGTAAGAAAAATGGTTGAAGTTTTTGAAAGCTGGTCTGACCAAGAAGATGGAAAATTTTCCGGATTGCTACCATGAAAAAGATGAATACTTATTGAGTGATGTTTGAAGGTTCAACCATGGAGATTAATTCTCTTGGGAACCTTGCTTAACTCCGTCCCTATTTTCAGCCAATACTCTATCCTCTAAGAGTCATTTTCAAGATTCTAAGGTTAATAAACCTTGCTGAATTTTCTGGAAATAAAAATGGCTTTGGATAAAGTGAACAACTTAATTGATAAAGAATTAAGGTAAGCTAGAGAGTAAAATGACATGAATCGTTTAAGAATTCTTTTAAGGCACAAGAATAGGACTAAAACATTCCCTTCATGTCTCCCCTAGGACAACACTCCTAGTTCTACTTAAAGGATACAGAGGCCGAAAAGTTCAATCGTTAAACAAAATTAAATTATTCATGCTAAATCTTAAATGATGGGATTTGAACTCAAGACCTAAGACATTAATTCACAAAGCTCTAACCACTAAACCACAACAACTCTTGTTTTTACTTTCTTTCCCAAATATTCTTCCTATTTAATCCTCAAGCAATCTCCCTATTTTCACTTCAAGTGAAATTACCAATTTACCCTTCCTACTCAATAAGCACAACTAAGATTTTTAGACTATAAATTATAATTCTAAAGCACATAAAATTATTCAAAAATATATTTATGTATGCAAGAAAATATGATATGCATCCTGACCCCCTTACTCTAGGGTTAGTTTTAGTTAGGGTTTCACAAAGAGGGGAGTGGATGAGAAGGTGAAAACCATCAAAGCTAGGCTTGAGGCGAAAGAGTATACTCAGAAGAGGGAATCGATTATGAGAATACCTTTTCCCCGGTTGCAATGCTTAAATCATTCCATATCTTTCTTGCCATTGCATGTCATTATGACTACGAGATATGGCAAATGGATGTCATGACGACATTTTTAAATGGCCATCTTAGTGAAGATATCCATATGTCCCAACCAGAAGGCTTTATTGCTAAAGGTCAAGAACATATAGTTTGCAAGCTTAAGAAGTCCATTTAAGGACTTAAGCAGTCATCGAGAGCATGGAACATTCGTTTTTACGAGACTGTACAGTCTTACAATTTCACTCAAAATGAGGATGAACCATGCGTGTACAGGAAACTTGAAGGCATTAATGTGGTTTTTCTTGTCTTGTATGTGGATGACATTCTACTCATTGGAAATGATGTAGGGTCATTGTCATCTACAAATGTTTGGCTGTCCAGTCAAATCAGTATGAAGGACTTGGGAGAAGCCAGTTACATTCTTGGGATTTAGCTTCTTTGAAATAGGAAGCAGAGAATGTTAGGATTATCCTAAGCGGCATACATTGATAAGATGTTGTCCAAGTATAGAATGGACTCATGCAATGAAGCTCTAATTCCTTGCAAACATGGGTTGTCATTTTCATCAAGGAACTTTCCTAAGTCTAAAAAAGAAAAGGATAGAATGAGTAGGATTCCCTATGCTTCGGCTGTGGGAAGTCTCATGTACGCCATGCTGTGAACTAGGTCAAATATCTGCTTTGCCGTAGGATTAGTTAGAAGATAGCAATTAAACCCTGGGGAGGTTCATTGGCAAGCTATAAAGCATATTCTCAAGTATTTCAAGGGAACAAGAGATTATATGCTGGTATACAGGGCAGATGACTTGGTTCCTACAGGGGATACCCAGACTTAGACTTTCAGGCAGATAAGGATGAGAGAAAGTCCACTAGTAGATATGTCTTTTGTTAGTGTTGTGCCCTAGAGGCAATCACTTGTACATTGTACATGACACATTTTATTTTAATAAAAGGCATTATTTATCTTACAGTTTCTTTTGTTTACTTTAAGTAATATAACTGTTCCATAAAGTCTATAGTACAACACTGTGTTAAGGAAATCATGATAGAGAACATGATATAAGATTCATACTATACTGGATGGTGTTAGTATTTAAATAGTCCCTAGTCATAGTATTAATGAGATAGGACATCATTAATGAGTTAAGACTAGCGTGTGTTAGATTTCTTAATTTGATCAGGCGGTGGTTCTCATAACCATGAGTATTAAGATACTCAAAGTTAACACATGGATACTTGTTAATGGAACAAGTTCATTGGATGACCTAGCTTTGAGATAATCACATGGATAACTATTTAGTGCCAATGATATAATCTCAGTATAGCAAACGTCCAAGTATCCTTAGACTTGAGATCTCCAAGGTACTTTGTTTGCTGAGCATTATACTTTGATTCTAATCTTCGGAGCTCGATCGAGGGCCACCTATGGGATGGATATTGGGTACATTGTGAGGTAAACGAAAATAGTTGAGAAGGTCAATAAAGGATTCAGCACTCCTAATAATAGGGTCGAATATTTCACGGCCACTTGTAGGAATTACTACTTGAGAAGTCCTTGGCCAAGGCGATTGTGTATTGGAAATAGTTCCAATTGATACACATCTAGAGTAGTGGGTTACTGGTATAAGTACTATTATATTGGGCCAGAATCAATATATTCTGGAGGGAGTTGGCAACAATTTTGTACTCCAAACCGAATGAGATATTGTATGGTGAAAGGAATTAATTGCATGTAGTTTGTTATTGAATGGTTCATATCAAGCCACTTGACTTCTTGGACTCTTGGGTGGTCATGATGTGTTGCTAGATACCGCTCATGATCTGGGAATATAAGTTTATTACTTGATGAATTGCTAAACAAATCCTAATTAAAATTGATATAATTAATCTCTAAGACGTTTGAATTAATTCATGTTCGCTAACAATTGACTGGGAAACCTAATAGGTCACACACAATAAAGGATTATATACTCAAGATATTATTTGATAACATAGTGGGGTTTAATTGCGAGAAAGAGAAGTTGTTATGGCCAAATTATAATTAGTTATAATTTATGGTTCAAATTATAATTGTGAGAACTTGATGTTTCTAATTACAATTAGGGAATTCTAATTGTTTTAGAATTCTCAGTTTTTGGTAGTGTTTTTTGTGTGATATGAATATATGCATGAAACTAATATTGAAAGGGGATTAACGGAAACAACTCTCCAAAAAACCCTAGGGGATACACGATCTCCTCATCTTCTCTTTCTCTCTCTTGTTTTTCTAAAAAACAAGAAGAACCCTAGCCGCCATTTTTTTTTCTACTAGCATAGAAAATCTAGGTGCTTTAGTGTCGTTCTCTATGTGGATTTCTATTAGAGATAATCACACACTGTGATTATAGTGGTTGGACGTTCAACTCTAGTAGTATTTGATTAAGAAGATTGCCGGATCGCGCCTCGACTTGAAGAAGGAAAAATTTTATTTTTCAGACGCTCAAAGAAAGGTAAAGTTGTTACCTTTGTTCTCTTTATGTCTTGGTTTCCACAAATATGCGGATCCTGGGTTGATATCTCGTTCTTATATTTTCGCTGCACCATATATGATATGCATGAGATACCCAACACTTCCTTCGTCACCATATATCCTAAATATAAAATAGAGTCCAACAAAATTCACACTTGCAAAATTTAGGATAAAGCTTATACTCTTTCAGTTTTTCAATTACAAGCTTCAAATGTTCAACATGCTTTTCAGGAACCTTAGAATATATCAAAATATCATTGATAAAGATCACAACAAAGTTATCCAAATATGGATGAAAGATGAGGTGCATTTAGTCCATAAAAATCACTAGAGGCATTAGTTATTTCAAATGGCGTCAACACAAACTCATAATGACAATACCACGTATTAAATACAGTCTTTGGTATATCCTCTTCATGGATTCTTACTTTGTAATTTTCCTATTGTACATCCAATTTAGAGGAATAGCTCGATTCTTGGAGTTGATCGAATAGCTCATCAATCAACGGAAGAGGTTACTTGTCCTTTGATGCACGTGTTGTGCATATAGAAAATTAATATAAAATGTGCCCCATATACACACAAGTTTTACCAATTGAAATGTCAATTAAAATCACACAGCACACACATATAGGCAAGTGCACCTATTGTGTAGTCTAGTATCACTGGCAAGTATTGACAAACCTTAGAAACGTGGCTACTACCCCTACTTCATTTTGTTCTTATTGTTTTGCCAAATTTAAATATGAGGTACAACATTGAATACAGTAGGAGAATAGTCATGTTCTTACATAATAAAGAGTTAAAATTTCATTAATAAATAAGAAAGAGAAGAACTCATGTAACAAAAGGAATTTAACCATTCAATACCTAACAAATAAGCATCTCGTGGATAGTAATTTCTAATTGTAGGCACTGGAGTGTGACAAATATCAATCTCAATCCCTCTCGAGTTATAAGACTTCTAACCCCAAATTCAATTAATTGGTATCTCTACAAAACTAACCAAGCCTAAGGGTACATTAATTATCACTCACCATCCCAAAATCAACTGGAAGCCATAAAATCCCTATCTCAAGGCCATTTTGTAAACCTTTTGTTTATTAGTCCTAATTCCTAAACTCTCTCTCGGGTTAATTGAAAATGGTAAATCTTAAATTAATCAAAGGGGTGTCCTAACATTAACACCATCACTCGCAATCATTAAGAAAGAATATTTAATGGAAACAAATTAATAAAACCCGAACTCAACCAAGATAACTATATAAGCTGAAATAACTAAATACCATAGGGCAAAAATCATAAATCTTAAGAAAATACATCATCTTTAAGAACAAAATAGGGTACAACCCCTATTTACAATTAAAAGTTAAATCTTAGCGTAAGAATTACAAGTACGATTACAAAAAGAAGAGAAAAGCAAAGTTATAGACAAGTCCCATTCTTCTTCTTCTGAAGATCTTGTAGTAAAACCCTTTTCTCTTCCTTAATTATCTAGGTCTTTCTATCTTCTTTGTGCTAAAACTAACAAGTCTTAGGGTTACCCTAGGCAATTCTAACTCCCCTAACCTATTTTTTGTGTGAAAAGAATGAATATATAAAGCCCTAGTCGTGTGAATTTAAAAAATTTCATTCTCGGATGTGTGTGTCTGTCTTGTGGGTAGCTTAGGGAACTTGGACTTTCCAGAAACAAGGTGCCCGAGGGAAGTTCTAATTTTCTGGCTCATTAATGTCACACCCCACTACCTACGTACCTTATTAGGGCTTGGGATGTTGCCCCGTCCACAGGATAAGGGGTTTTTATGTCTTGGACTCATAAAAGAAATGAATGAAATAATTAAAATCAAACTTATTAAAACTTAAATAATACAAGAACATATCCCAAAAATAAATAAATGTCCACTAGAATCTCTCAAAAAGAAATACATAAAAAAAAGAAAGAAGTCTTCAAAATAAAGGCAATCTCTAATCAATAACCTACACAGTAGGATCGACTTAAAAGTATGGTATAAAGAGGCAGTAAGGCATAAATCTTAGTAAGCACATGTGTGCTTTAAGTACTTCAGGTAAAATAGTTCTTGTATGCTGTTGGGAAATATACCCTCTTAAACTAGGTTTTTGATGTAAACATTGAATATTTTAATAAAAGAATTTATTCTCAGAAATTGTTTGTGAATTATTTTATTTGTGCACAATTACATTTGGAAAAGACCTATTGGGTTTAAGTAAGTGGTCTAAGTGAATGGTGGTCTTTTACAGTAAGGTATGAATCACGGGTTACTTAGTATATAAACATTTGTTTTTAACAGATTGATGAGAATGGGAATCTCATCATGTCTAGGTTATTGTGTTATGAATTTCAAATGGGGAATGGCTTACATTTAGTCGGTGAGTAGTCCACTCACTTTATGACATAAGCGTATTTCGAATTTGTATAATAGGACCTGCAGTAGTGGTTTCTAAAAGTACTATATAGTAGAAACCTAGACTACTACCGGTACAGTGTAGATTAGTACTCTATGACTTGAGTATGAGTTCGTGGTCTGACAAAGTTGGAAGCATGTATTTTGATTTGCTTTTAGTTGATGTTCTATCGTAGGACCAATATACTTGCATGTTGGGTATGTGTGACTAGTTTGTTAAGACAGACTTGTACAAGATAGTTTCTATACATTATCGCCCCTTATGGTTGTCTGAGTGATCTAAATATCTAGGGCCCGAGGAAATATGACTTGGATGTCTACTTTAGGGTAGCTTCCTTGGAAAACGAAAATAATCCACTAAGTCAAGGATCATTGGACTAGAAGCCTAAGGATGGTAGATGTCATTTAGAGAGGTGTTAGTACATTTCTTCCTTTCTAATGCATGGTGATGTCAGAGGGGTATTTTAGTCATTTCACTTGTAGGTCGGAGACTTTGCTAACGCAGTATTATCCTTGGGGTCAATATTTTCTTATGGTGATATTAGAAAATATTTAAAATGCAAAATATAGATATTTATATTACAAGGGTATTTTGGTCATTTTAGTAGCCAAGGCGGTGTGTCTCTTTATCCCTAGAATAGACCGTAAGTCTTAATTATATACAGGCTATGGAATTGGTCTTAAATTAAATGGAATTTATTTTATTTAAGTAGCGTGATTTAATTATTGGGCTAGAATAAAATAAAGGTCCAAAGAAAGAGAGAAATTAATTAAATTAGTTTGGTGGGTTAATTAATTATTCAGTAATTATTCAGGTCTTTTGCCCAATTTGAAGAATTAAAAATTGGCCTGGGATGAAGCTAATATAGCTTGTTAATTGGAGTAGTTTATTTGGGCTGAAAAAATTAACTATTTATGGGGCCATTTATTTGGTTCTAATTAGAATAATTAATTTAGTCCAAGAGGCTAAACTAAGAGTCCTATGGGCCAATCCAGTATAACCTAGAGTTTTATTTAGGTTAAACAGGAGAACAAAGACAGACGCATTTTTTTTTTTACAACATTATTTTTCTTCTTCTTCTTTAAGAGAATGGAAAAAGGGACAGCTTTTTCTCTCTGAAAAGTTCTTTAGCCCTATGAGTTGTTTACCAAATCTGGATTAGGCTGGCCGTATACTGGAAGATCGAGATGTTGGCATTCATATATATGCACTGATAGAGTAGGAGGCTTGCAGGAATTGCACCAAAGGTTTCCACTAGCGCACCTACCTCAGTTCCACATATTACGTTCCAGCCAACTTTAAGAACAAGAAGAAGAGGTAAATTTTTTTCCCCCTCGAAGCTCGGACAGGCCGTGACCAGCGCCGGCTGAGGTCGTCGGAACCGTCGCCAGCTCCGGTCTAGAGTTTTGCTGCGTGTTTTTCTTGTTTAGTTCATTGCTTCCACTGTATTTTGCTTCCCCTTTAAATGTTCAGTTGGTATCAGGGCATGAAGATTTTGTGCAAAATATAGGAAGCATGCATCTAGTTAAATAAAAATGGACACATATGTGGGATTAACTGTGATCCTTCGTTGTTTTTTGTATGGATAGATTCTCTATTAAATCGCTCGGATTGAGGTATAGGAAATTTGTGATTCACTATTTTTCTTAGCAAATCATGTAAGCCTAAAGTTAATGGGTATAGGCGGTTGTTGGTTTGTTGATTTCATTGTATTTGGATTGAAATCGGAGAGCTAATGGAGGAAGAAAGTTGCAGAAAAAACAGTGAAAAATCTGTAGAAAGAAGAAGCAAGAAAATTCAAAGGAGAGCCCGGGCAGACCGGGACCAGTGCCGGCTAAGGCCGCCAGAATTGGCGCCAGCTCCGGTCTTGCATGCACGTCGCGCACCGGAGTGAGTTAGCATTTGGGTCGCCTGTGAGGCCTGGTTCTGTGTAGCGGGTGTTGTGGACCGCAATGCAGTTGGGTGCTCAATTCAGTGCAGTGGGTGTAGTGGACCAAGGATTTTTTTTTCCTTGTAATTTTCTTGCATTTTTTTTTTTTTGGAGGCCATACCAGGTGAAGTTTATATTTTTGCAATAGTTAATATTCATGGAATGTTTTTGCATGAAAGATATTATTAAGGGATTTTAGGATTAAACAAGATTATTAATTAATTAATGTGTTTAATTCCTTTATTTGGGCACTTGGGTTTAAAAATTGAAAAGCATGAAAACGTCTATTGTTTTCTAGTATGCTATTTATTTTTGAGTACCTATGTACACATTTTCTCAAAGACCAAAGTCTTTGGGAATATTTTGACAAGAGAACAATTTTTCTAAAAATTAAATGGTTATTTTAACTTGAACAAAAATTAATCTTTAGATATTTTCTTAAAGGATTTAATCCTTGACATAGAATATATATTGGATTTAGATATTTTTGTAAGTTAAAAATAGAAGGCCATTTTGTTTTATTTTCGCATAAGAAAAATTGTTTTGTCAAATAAACTTGAGACCAAAGTCTCTAGAAAGTTTTAATTCGTCATTATGTTTTTAACTTAAATAAAATTAGTCTATGGAAAAATCCCTCAAAGGATATAAACCTTGACATAGAGATTTTAATGGATTTAGATATTTTCTTTTTGAGTTAAAAGAAAACTTAATGGAAATTTTCAAAAGGATAGTTTTCAAAAAAACCCTTATTTTAAAAGACTAAGTGGGAGAGAGGTTCCAACGGCCCCACGTGTGAAACCCCATTCAAAACCAACCTTAGAGTAAGGGGGTTGGGGTGCATATCATATTTATTGCATGTTTAAATATATTTTTTTATGATTTTCTGTACTTTGGATTTAAGTTTTATTGTCTCGAAGGCTTGGTTGTGAGTATTGTTTGAGAAGGGCAAAATAGTAATTTTTGCTTGAGGTGGAAAAAGGGAGATAGCTTGAGGATTTAATAGGAAAAAAATTTTAGAGGGAAAATAAGAACAAGAGTTGTTGTAGTTTAGTGGTTAGAGCCTTAGAATTAATTCTTGAGGTCTTGGGTTCAAATTCCATCATAGGAGCTTTAACTTGGTTAAATTTTATTTTTGCTCGGGAAGTATTATTTTTGGCCTTATGTGCTTGGAGTAGGGTAGAAATGTTGTCCTAAGAAAGACATGATAGGAGTATTCTCATCCAACTCTTTAGCCCTACACAAAATTCCTAAGGGGAATTCATTTCTTCTTAATCCTTAATTTCTCCTATTTCTCAACTCATTAGCTTGTTCAATTTGTTCAAGCCAATTTTATTCTAGAAAAATTCCAGAAATGTGCTGTGGCTTTGAAGGTTCAAAATTTCTTAGTAAGAGACATCTTATGGACCGAAACCATGGAAGAGGGGGAAAGGATTTCAAGTGAATTAAATTCCTTAGTGAACTTTTTAAAAACTTCACTCTAGCTAAGTTCATTTTCCTTCATGCATGGAACTAAAATTTTCCCAGCTTTGTGTGCCTTCAAGGTGTCAAAATTCTTAGCCATTATTCCCTCCCAAATGCTGCCAGAAAATGGCCATTTTGATCAGCTTGAAACCGGAATACTTCTGGCCATTTTCGGACTGCACAAAAGCTGTGCAAAACCAGGAAAATTCTTGGGCAAATTCACAGCTTTTGGAGGTCCGAAACCAAGCTGTTTTCTTTCAGTTTTTGTTCAGCATCTTAGCCACGTTTTTCCTCCATGAAGAAGGCTGGAAACTAGCCTTGAAAAGCCCTGAAATTGCCCTTCAAACTCCCTACAAGCCGACTGGAAAAGGGCAGCTGAAAAACTGCCTAGAAAATTCCAGCAAGTAGCAAAATCCTGTGCAGTAATTTCCCAGCTTTGTTTCCTAGTTCTACCTTAGCTGAAACTCCATCCTTCTTCTTCACAAACCACCCTTAAACCTCCGTTAACTGAACTCCAATATCCTCCTCAAGCTTTTGCATGAAAATCCAGTCATGGCTGTCTAAAAGATTTCCAAAAAAATTTTGCAAACATGATCTGATTTGGATACCAAAATTCCAGCCACCATGATTTAACAACTTTCCATAAAATATACCTCAAACAACCAGACATTCCCTTCACCATTACACTTAGTATTTTCAGCCACCCTTAGCCTCTGTCAACCAGCATTCATCTAGCCGAAACACTGCCAGCAATTCGGCCATGGCAAACTTCCAAAAGCTCTCCCATGATTAAAGATATTCTTGAATATTTAGTTTCCAAATTTGCTTCCCAAAAATATTCTTCAAGGATTTCAACAACTAGCCTTTCCTTTTCCCTTCCAAACCAGAAAATCAGCTACCAAAACCCTTCAAGCAGTTAGCCAACCCTAATCTTTATAGAATTTCGGTAGCCTCCAATCCTGAAAGCTCTCTACTCTCTTTAACATCAAGAACACACAACACACCAATAACACCTACTTCTTCCTTTCACCTAATACTCTCCCAAATCACTTCAAACTTCTTCTAAAATTTCTAGATTGAATCTACGCACTGCCTTGAGTCCATCAATACCCTTCTTAACATCAAACTCCAAAATCCAACTTGCTATTTTGGATCAAAAACCAGAAATTTTGTGAAGACTCAAGAACACCTTCAAGGTAGGTTTGTTCTAATAACTTCATCTTCTCCAATCTTGATCTCTAATGAATATATATATATATATATATATATATATATATATGAATAAACATGCTATTGGTCTCTCTCTCTCTCTCTCTCTCTCTCTCTCATGGCCGAATCTCTCTCCTCTTGACCGAATGGCTTCTTCACCAATGGCCATGCTTTCTTCATCTTCCTTGGACGAATTTAGGCATCTAGGAGTTGAGATCCATTTGAAACTCCTTCAAGGCATTCATCAATCAAGTAAGTCCCTTCAACCCTTCTTTTAAATTCTAGATTCATGTCTCTAGGATGATGTTGATAGAAGGTGGATTGTGGATAGGATTTAAGTATATATTTTGAGGTTGAAGCATGAATGTATGTATGAATATGAAGGAGATGGGATTTATGCATGGATGGATTATCTTGGTTGATTGTATGATGATTTGAGGTTTAATGCATGTCTCCATGTCATAGGTAGTATTTATGCTAGTAGGGATTGGTAGCCAAGGCAGTGTGTCTCTTGGTCCCCTGTTTAGACCGTAAGTCCTAATTATATACAGGCTAAGGAATTAGTCTTAAATTAAATGGAATTTATTTTATTTAAGTTGCTTGATTTAATTATTGGGGTAGAATAAAATAAAGGTCCACACAGAGAGAGAATTAATTAAATTTGTTTGGTGGGTTAATTAATTATTCAAGGCTTTGGCCTAGTTTAAATAATTAAAGATTGACCTGCAACCAAACTAATATAGCTTGTTAATTAGACTAGTTTGTTTGGGCTGCAAAAATTAATTATTTATTGGACCATTTATTTTGTTCTAATTAGAATAATTAATTTAGTCCAAAAGGCTAAACTAAGAGTCCAATTGGCTAATCCAATTTAACCTAGGGTTTTATTTATGTTAAACAAGAGAACAAAGACAGACATGTTTTTTTTTTCTTTTTTTACAACGTTGTTTTTCTTCTTCTTCACTAAGAGAAGGGAAAAAGAGACAGTTTTTTCTCTCTGAAAAATTCCTTAGCCTCATTAGTTGTTCACCAAACGTGGATTAAGCAGGCCATATATTGGAAGATTGAGAAATTGGCGTTCATATACATGCATAGACGGAGTAGGAGGCTTGTAGGAATCACACCAGAGGTTTCCACCAGCGCATCTACCCTGGTTCCACATATTATGGTCTAGCCAACTTTAAGAATAGGAAGAAGAGGTAAATTTTTTCCCCCTCAGAGCTCGGATAGGCCATGACCGGTGTCGGTTAAGGCCGCCAGAATCAGCACTGCCTCCGGTCTGGAGTTTTGCTGCGTGTTTTTCTTGTTCAGTTCTTTGCTTCCGCTGTGTTTTGCTTCCCCTTTAAATCTTCATATGCAAGTTGAGAAATCTTCATAAAAGTAAATGCTGGCAAGTGTCAAATAAATTTCCCAAGTGAGGAGTGGTGTTTTCCTTTCAAAAGCCATACATGTATACAATAAAAGAAACCACTCAAAAGAGGTAGCCATGGCACCACACTTTGTGCACCATGACAAAAGAACATTCAAGATGCCACACTTTGTGCATACATACACAAGGTAGGTGTACGGCCTACCGGGCGAGATACTTGTCCATCTCTACACCCAAACTTACTAGTTGTCCATTTCAGAACAACATAGTCTACTTGACTATACTTGCTAGCTTAGACCGATATGGCCTATAAGACTGGTATCATATCCGAGAACGACTTATCTCTTAATGATGGCCACATTTTGAAAGACCTACCCTAACATTTCAAAGACTAGTCCTAGTAGTCTACCCTTATTAAGTACTCAATTGGGATGTAAATCTCGGGCCTCTGTCAGACACAATACTCGAAGGTACTCCATGCAATCTGACTATCTCCTGCACATATGTTCGAGCTATCTTCTGCATTGAATCCCTTACGTTCACCGATAAACAATGCGCTGACTTAGTCAATCTGTCCACCACTACCCATATAGCATTCGTTTAGGTCCTTCCCATAGGCGGTCCGGTAACGAAGTCTATAGTCATCTCTTCCCATTTCTACTCCAGTATCGGTAAAGGTTACAACAATATTGCCGACTTTTTGTGCTCTGCTTTAACCTTCTGACAGGTTAGGCACGTGGAGACATACTTCACCATGTCCTTCTTCATTCTGGGCCACTAATAAGATTTTTTTAAATCTTGATACATTTTTACTTCTCTTGGACAAATAGCGTACTTGCTTCTGTGCACCTCTTCTTAAATCTTATCCTTCAGCTATTGCTAGTCAAGCACACACAAATGATCTCAAAAACACATCACTCCCGTCTCGTCCTACCAAAAATCACTACCATCCTGTTTAAGTTCTTTGTCCATGAAAAACTGAAACACCACATTGTTTTGCTGTACTTTGATGATTTCCTACCTTATATCCGGTATCAATCTCAGATTACTGACGATAATCCTTTCTTCTTGCACTTTCGTCCTTCTATCCAACACTTCTTGGACTGCTTGAATCTCTTGCATACTCAATTTGGCCATTTTGACTTTACGACTCAGGGTATCAGCAATAACGTTGGCCTTTCCGAGGTGGTAGTTGATAGGATAACGATACCCCTCAAAAAATTCCATCCATCTCAGCTACCTTAAATTCAAGTTCTTCTAGGTAAAAATATATTTCAGACTCTTGTGGTCGGTGAACACCTCATACTCTGCTCCATACAAGTAATGTCGCCATTTCTTCAATGCAAACACAATGGTAGCCAGCTGCAAATCATGCGACAGATAATTGACTTCGCAAGGCTTCAAATTCTGAGAGGTAAAGGATATTACCTTTCTATCCTACATCAACACCACTCCTAAACCTTTCTTAGAAGCATCAGTATACAAATCATAGGGTTTATCTCCTCTGGCAAACTCAGTATTGGAGCTGTCATTAACCTCTTCTTTAGCTTTTGGAAACACTTCTCACATTTCTCATCGCAGAAAAAGGGTACATCCTTTCTCAACAATTGGGTCATAGGTGATGCTAGATTTGAGAACCCTTTAATAAACCATCGGTCATAGCCGGCCAACCATAAGAAGCTTCTGATCTTGGTGATGTTCTCTGGCTACTTCCAATCTAAAACTACTTCAACTTTTGCTTGGTCCACTTGGATTCCATCCTTGGTCACCACATTGCCAAGAAACGACACATTGTCCAACCAAAATTCGCATGCAATAAATAAAGCTTGTGCTCTCCTAGCTTTTCTAATATTAGCATTAGATGCTCTGCATGATCCTTTGGACTTTTGGAGTATATAAGTATATCGTCGATGAATACCACCACAAACTTATCCAAGTAGGGTTGGAAATCACAATACATCAAATCCATAAACACTGCCGGTGCATTAGTCACTTCAAAAGGCATCATCATGAACTCATAGTGGCCATATCTGGTGTTGAAAGCCATTTTGGGAATATCCTCCTCCTTTATCCGCACTTGATAATATCCTTGCCTCATATCTAGTTTGGAAAAAGAACTGTAGCTTTGCAACTGGTCAAACAGCTCATCAATCAAAGATAGGGGATATTTATTCTTGATGGTCAGATTATTCAACCCCCGATAGTCGATGCACAACCTCAAGGTCCTGTCCTTCTTCTTCACAAAAAACACTAGAGCTCCCTAAATTGACGTGCTAGGTCTTATGTAACCTTGCTTCACCAATTCTTCTAGCTACTATTTTAGTTCCTTTAGTTCTGCTGGTGCCATCCGATATGGGGTTCGAGATACTGGTTCCACTCCTAGAATTAGATTTATGCTGAACTCAACTTCTCGGGTAGGAGGAAGAGAGGTGAGTTCCGTGGGAAACACATTAGGAAAATCTTTTGCCACTTCAGTATTTTTCAGGGTGCACTGATCATTTGGCTTGTTTATCACGTAAGCCATATCCCGTATGTGAAACCCCACCTAAAGCCAACTCTAGAGTAAGAGGGTCGAAATGCATATTATATTTTCTTGTATTCATAAATATATTTTGAAATGATTTTATGTGCTTTAGAATTATAATTTATAGTCTAGAAAGCTTAATTGTGCTTATTGAGTAGGAAGGGTAAAATGGTAATTTTTCTTGAGGTCAAAATAGGGAGATAGCTTAAGGATTTAATAGGAAAAATATTGGGGAGAGAAAATAAGAACAAGAGTTGTGGTTTACTGGTTAGAGCTTTTGAAATAATCTCTAAGGTCTTGAGTTCAAATCCCATCATTTAAGTTTTTGCTATGATTATTTCTTTTTGGATTGAATTTTTCGTCCCTTGCATTCCATAAGTAGAAATAGGAGTGTTGTCCTAGGGGAGACATGAAGGGAATGTCCTAATCATTTTCTTTGCCCTACAAGAATTCTTAAGGGATTCATGTCCTTTTCTTCCCTAGCTTACCTTAAATCATTTACCAATTAAGTTTGTTCAATTCATCCAAATCCATATTTTAATTCCAAAAAATTCAGCAAAGTTTATTGACCTTGGAATTTCGAAAATGGCTCTTAGAGGATAGTGTTTTGACTGAAAATAGGGAGGGAGTTAAGTAAGGTTCCCAAGAGAATTAATCTCCATGGTTGAACCTTCATACTCCACTCATTAGTATTCATCTTCTTCTTGGAAGCAATATGAAAATTTTCTAGGTTCTTGGACAGTTTAGCATTCGAAAACTTCAACCATTTTCCTTACTCAAATGCTGCCACAAAAATGGCCAACCTGTTCAGCTTGAAGACTAAAATCCTTTACCAAAAACCGGACTACACAAAGTGTGCAAACTAGAAAATTATTTTTGGACAGCTTCAATGTTTAACAGTCCAAAAACAAGCTGTTTCATCTACCCTTCAAATAAGTAGATAACCTCTACCTTTCCTCCATAAAGAAGGTTGGAAACCAGCCTTAAAGGACCCTCCAATACCTCTCCAAACTCTCTGCAAATCGGTTGGAACATTGTAGAAAAAACTGCACAATAATTTCCAGGAAACCATTCGAATATCCAACAAGAAAAATTCCAGCCTTGCTCTCTCTTCAAGCCTTGTCCAAAAATCACTTCAAATCTCTGTGAAATTAACCTTAGTCAGCCATGAACTGAACTTCATTACCCCCTCCACTGACCTGCATGATGGGACTCTATAGCCACTCCTTATATTCCTCCTTCAATTACTCCAATCAAGCTTTCAATTGAAGTTCAAATTTCCAGCAATTTCTCCATGAAAACTCCCTTGGATTAAGCTTCAAACAACCAGAAATTCTCCCACCATTGCACTCAGAATTTCGGCCTACCTATAGCTCCTTCAACCCTCATTCATTTCAGCAAAACCACAGCAAAACCAGTCAGCCATTGTAGCTTCCAAGAACCTCCATTAATCAAACCACATTACCATATAATCTACCTTAAAACACTCCATAAATTACTCCGTTTGAAATTCAAACAACTAGATTTCCCACTTCTCCCTAATTTGAAAATCAAATCCCAAGAATCCCTCAATCATTCGGCTAAATCCCTTCAACATTTCGTCCAACTTTCTCTCCAATTCTCTCCATTTCTCCAAGAACACCAAGAACACACACTACATTTCTTCAAGACTAAGACCACTTTAAACACCTCCAAACCCTTCAAAAAAAACTCCAGATTAGGCCTACTCACTCCCTAGAGTCCATTTCTGGATTTCATAACATCAAATCTCGAAAACAAAAATCTGCAATCAGATCAAAAACCAAAATTTTTGTTGAAGTCTTAAGAACACCATCAAGGGAACCAAGAGCAATTTTGTTCATCTTTTTTCCTTCAATCTTTAACATGATACACACACACACACACACACACACACACTCTCTCTCTCTCTCTCTCTCTCTCTCTCTCTCTCTCTCTCTCTCTCTCTCGCTCAGAAATTGTTGCTACAACCAGGGCTGTTTTTCTTCTTCTTTCTTGGACAATTCAATCTCCTAAGTGTGTGGATCTTCTTGAATTTTCATCGAGATAGTCATCAACCAAGTATTTCTCTTTAACCTTCTCTTTAATTCTAAAATCATGTCTCTTAGATGTTGTTAGGAAAAGATAGAATATGATTGGGGATTGAGTATGTGCTTATGTATGAAGGAATTGAGATTGGAGCATGAGGATGTTTTGCCATGGTTAATTTTTATGATATTTCTTGTGGATCGATGCATGTTATTCATGTCTTGAGTGAGTATTGATGTTTAAGCATGCTAGATTTTATGTCACCTTTGGTGAATAGGGTATTATGTTCTTATTTTCATTAAAGCTGTGAATATGATTATGCTTAGTAGAGATTTGGCTATGTGATAGTAGGTATGGATTTAAGCCTTTATCCATGAATAGAATGGTTTGTTAATTGATGTTGGAGTTTATGTTCATGATTCTTGTTAGCAATAGGAAAATTGTGATCATGACCTTGTTGATCCTAAGCTATTTTAATTGGCCAATTTTATTACATTAATTAAAATTAATATTATGATTTCCTCCAAAAATTTTGAAAACCCTAGGAAGTTGGAATTGGAATATTAAATGGAATAGTAATATTTTAGCCAAATAAATGATATCTCTTATTAAAGATAATATATATAAATATTTATATATATATAATAATAATGATAAATAAAACCTTTTATATAAATAATAATAATAGGTAAAATATTAATCTTGTAGGCCATACATTCATAAATACTAGTGAAATTTATTTATTATCTATTGACCAAAATTTAATAAAATTAATAATAATTATTAATTTTATTTATTAATTATTTTCTATCTTCTAATTATTAATTAAGAGTTTAGTAATAATTTTTTATTTATTTTAACAATATCATCTAGGACTTAGGATTCTTTATCAATTAAACCCTAGTTTATTTACTAATAACAACACTCAAGGTTTGTATTTGAACCTATAACTTATTAGTAATTATTTACAACCCCTAGTTATTTTCACTTATCAAACTAGACTTATTTTATAAAACCCTTTATTATCTAGCCTTATAGATTAGGACATTAGGGTCATGATTGTAATAAGTTGAATTAGGATTATTTAAGGAAGCGAGTATAGCTTGAATATAACCATATGACTTGTGTTTACCCCAGGTGGGGTTAGTTCAGCTTTGGAAGATTTGTGAATTTGCAAGCAAAGGATCAAGTAAGCTCCTACATAAACTTATTTGACGACAAAAGGTTACTATGGCAAGCCAAACACGAAGTGTATGGACACTCATTTTGTAAAGGCAATTAAGGACTGTTTCCTTTCTTGTTCAGTCAAACAAATTATTTGAAAACCAAACAAACATTTTTTCACAAACACTAAACTCTTTCTAAAATCCCACTTTGACACGAATTTTAGAAACCCTTATTTGCTATTTCCAAGTAAAGTAATGTTTTATCCGTTTTCTCCCATGTGGGACAATCAACATTGAGTACCCAACAACAGTAGGCTGGTAGTACTAGTTTTGAAGAGTAAGAGCGAGTCTTCTGGTAGGAGGCCACTTCTAGAAGATGAACTCAACTTAGTGAAGCGACAATACAACTTAGTCATGCTGGTCCAAGCTAGCAAGTTTCAGTTAAGTAGACTGTGTGTTTCTGGAGTGGACAACCGGTATGTTTGGGTGTAGAGAAGGAGGAGTATCTTACCCAATAGGCCAATCACCTACCTCTTTGTCAGTTTGCACAAAGTGTTGTATTCTAACCGTTATATGGTCATGGGGCCCAAAGTGTGGTAACCCATGGCTACCAATTTAAGTGGTTGTATATATTGTGCACATGTATGGTTTGAAAAGCAAAACGCCACTCTTTATTTTAATCCTTATTTATTGCTTGCATGCATTTTCTTTTATACAACTTTGATAACTTGCATACACAAACTATTTTACCTGAAACACTCATAGCACATATGGGCTTAGTGAGATTTTTATCTCATCACCTTTTGTGCCATGTTTTTAGGGGGGTCCTTCTGTGGAGATGAGTAGCTAGATTTGTTGCCTGCTTAGAAGACTTTTTGTTGTTTATTTTATATGTTGCTTTGAGAGATGATAGTGAACAATTTATTTTGGATTTGTTATTGAATTTTTGGGTTGTAATAAGTTCAATTTTTAAAGTATTGTTTTATTTTCATTTAGGTAACCTAGTTATAAAGACCCCTTGTCCTATGGATGAGGCGACATCCCCGGCCCTGTTGGGCCTATGTAGCGGGGTGTTACAACGTAAGCCAAATATCCTTCGCATCCTTACTTCAGTAACTTCCAGGTTTTTGTTACAGCTATTAAACACTTCAATTGTTTTACTCGCTTGTCGTTGAATTCCAGCACATCACAACCAGTCTAAGGAACTGAACAGACTTATTCTTACAGTCTACTTTAGCTCTATGCTTAGCTAGCCAATCTGTACCCAGAATTAGGTCATAGTCATCAATAGCTAAGACTATTAAGTCTCCCTCGAAGCTCTCTTTCCCTACTTCCATCTTACAACTCTACATATACCGATCTGCTTGCACCATTTTTCCCAAAGGCATACCTACTAACAAGGTAAAAGGTACTTCTACTCCATCCCAACCCAAATGATATGCACAATTCATGTTTAGATAGGAATGGGTAGATCCAGGGTCTATTAATTCATTAAGTGAATGACCTTGGATACTAAACGTACCTTCCATTGCTACTGCATCTACTCTAACTTCCTCTCAGTTAAAAGCAATAACCTTTACTTTCACTTACAGCTTCTAAGCTCCGCTTTCGGAGGCACCTGCAGTATTGGCTCGATTAGATCCCACGGTTGGGTCTGGGTTTTCTTACCTGATTCGAAGAAGTTTTGGGCAAGCATTTCAAAGATTCTTTAGATCTCGACAATTGTAGCATTTCTGTTCAACTCCCTTAAACTAACAGTTCTTTTCTACATGGTCTTGCTTCCTATAATATCGGCACGACAAGAGATTCTGTGTAGGACCAGTCGATGCCGTTCGTGCTTGCTTTTCTCTGTTCTGCCATTGCTGGTATGTAGGTCTCTTATTAGCTTACTGCCTCTGAAAAGGTCTTGGTGGTTGCCTTGGTGGCCAGAATTCTTTAGGTACTATCCTGCTTTAGTCCTCATTTTCTGTTAGGGTTGTTGCGTCTACTGCCCTAGAGTAAGTCATTGATAGAGAATGTGCTAAATCCCTTCTCAGCTCCTGCCTTAGTCCCTTAACACACTGCCTAGTTCAGTTCTGCTTAGTATCTACCAGCCTCTTGCAATACTTTAACAACTGGGTAAAATGAGTAGCATACTGAGCCACAGTTAAGCTCCCTTGCTTCAAATTTTGGAACTCATCCTTCCTTTTCTCCACTCTCCATTGAGGGATATATTCCGCTCTCAATGCCTCCACAAAGTTGGCCTATAACCAGTCTTGATCCATTAATTCCAAGTCTTCTTGGACTCGCTGCCACCATGCTCAAGTTGGACCTCTCAGTCTAAATGCATCGAATTTTACTATCTGCTTCTCAGAGTATTGGATGGTAGCAAAGATATCCCCCATCTGCTCCACCCACTGCTCCACTTTCTAATCTTGTTTGACTTCACCCAATAAGGTGGAAAGTTAAAATTTCAAAAACCTCTTCAGAGCTTCATCTTCCATTTTTGGGTTCCTCTGCTCCGACAAGGCTTGGATATCTTCACCATCTTATGAAATGCTTGCCCCATGGTCACACTAGTAGGCTCTTCTGATTCTACTTCTTGCTTAGGTTCATTCTCATTCCTCTAATTTGGTGAGGAAAGTTGAGTAGCATCAAATTTCAAAGTCATGGGTTCTGCTTCAGGAACCTTTCTGCTGGTTGATGCTACGCGACGCTTTGGTGCCATTCTAAACCATCGTCCCCAAATAATGAGTTATGCATCAAAGTTTAAAATATTTAAATCAAGTATTCTTTCACAATTAGACTTAAGTAAAAATAAATCAGATGTAAGTTTTGCATAAATTATTGCATTTTCCAAGATTGGAGTACAAAAAGGTACTTTTATTTGCATAAATCTTGAAATAAAGCATTAAACATAAATGAACCCCTAGCACAGGAGTTTATTGAAAGTAGTAAATAATAACTTCCTAATCATGCAAAAACATTGCCTCTAATCCTCATTAGAATCTTCAGTGTTAGCATCATACAACCAACCCCTGGTATTATTAGAGAGGTCTATCCCTACACCATTCACAAACCCATTGTCTATTGGTTCCTTCCTAGGTCTCCTATAACTCTCTCCACTTTCAATATGGTTAGGTGGGGGTACAAAAGAAGGTCTAGGTGGAGATTCATAGTCTATCTCCCCCAGATCATCACTATCAGGAGCAGTTAAATTGATCACATGGCTAGGTGGGTTTGGGACATACTCCATATCAATATCCCCATCCTCCCTATCAGTAATCAAGCCTATTATAGGTATGGGGGTGGCTCAATAATCTGAACCTTATCATCACTATTTTCTTCCAAAGCTATGACTGGTTAAGGTACGGGTCGTGGTATAGGTTATGGCACTGATAAGTCTTCTGGGTAGATAGGGATTAGTATATGCCAATGTTGCCCCTTCTTCGCAGTTCTATACATTCTAACCACCCCACAGCATAAATACCCCAGATTAGCCAAAAGATTTTAATCTTAATGAAATAAAGGAACTACTACCAATAATTGTCTAAACCTTGTCTCAGATACCACTTGTAACACCCCACTACCTATGTACCATATTAGGGCTGGGGATGTCACCCTATCCACAGGATAAGGGATTTTTATAACTAGTACTCACAAAAGAAAGGAAAGAAACAATCCAAATCAAACTTATTACAACTTAAATAATACATGAACAAATTCCAAAAATAAATAATTGTCTGCTGGAGTCTCTCAAAATCAAATACATAGAAAAAGAAAGAAGTCTACAAAATAAAGGAAATCTCTAATCAATAACCTTCACAGTAGGATCGACCTGAAAGCATGATATAAAGAGGCGTTAAGACAAAAATCTCAGTAAACTTGTGTGTGCTTTGAGGGTTTCAAGTAAAACAATTTATGTATGCAAGTTGGGAAATCTCTATAAAAGTAAGTGCTAGCAAGTGTCAAATAAATTTCACAAGTGAAGAGTGGTATTTTCCTTTCAAAAGCCATACATGTATACAATAAAAGTAACCACTCAAAAACGGTAGCCAAGACACCATATTTTATGCACCATGACAAATGAACGTTCAGGATGCCATACTTTGTACATACTGATACAAGATAGGTATACGACCTACTCTGCGGGGTACTCCTCCATCTCTACACCAAAACATACCTGTTATCCATTCTAGAACCACATAGTCCACTTGACTATACTTGCTAGCTCGGACTGGTACGACCTACAGGACTGACATCCTATCCGGGAAGGACTCACCCCTCAGAGGTGGCCACCTATTGAGAGACTTACCATAACCCTTCAAAGACTAGTCCAAGTAGTCTACCCTTATTAATTACTCAACATTGTGTTTGTCCCACTTGGGAAAAGAAGGATCATACAATGATTCTCTTTGAAATATCAATTATGGTTTCCAAAATTCTTGTCAAAGTTGGTTTTTAGGAAAAGTTTAGAATTTTGTATAAAATGGCTTGTTCATCTTAAAATGGTTTCTTTCATTGAAAAGAAAAATAAAAATTGTCCATAATTGCATTCATAGTATAATTCCTCATACACATCATGTTTAACTTGCCAAGGTAACTTTGATCTTCAAATAGTTTTATGCAGGAACTTTTATCTGATCTCTTGCTTTCCCTGAGTACAATTCTCTTCTAAGATAATTCAAGGCAATCTAATCCCACCTAGGATAAATACAGGGTATAAGTGTTAGAATTCGTGGACTCCTAAACGCGGAAAACATCCACGAATCCCTTCCGAGGATACAAGTAAACGATTAAAAAGATCGTAGGTTTGTAGAATTACCTATGTTTGGTGTAATTGATATCCTTCGATTCCGATTTTATCACTGTACGTGCAACCCAAACGATCACCAGACGATGTAGTGTGCGAACGTCCTCTATCGAATACACACCGCGAACTCACTCGTTACTCGGGGAATGCTAGCGCCTAGGGTTTGAGAGGTTTTTTCTGATCAATAGAGGCACGAGTATTCTCAACAGAAATTGGAACACCCAAGAAGACGGCTAATGTTTTCTTGAAAACCCACTCCGAACCTCTTAGAGTCCAACTCCAATAATATCTTATCGTATTTTAATTTAAATTCAAATTAAATTAAAATTGATATGATAAGATTCTGCTATTATTTCGGTAATTTAACTAATTAATTTACCGAGACAGATTCTTATAATCTGGACATCATCCAGATACATCGAATGTGGACATAATTCCAAATTCATTGTATCTGGTAAATTTTCTAAATTCGATTAACTTAGACATATTTCCAGATTCAGCAAATCTGGTCACCAGAAAAATAACCTAACAAGTTCGCTTATTGTGTGACCCTATAGGTTCATTTAACACTGGCAGTATGCCTAAATCATATTTAAATGGCCCATAAGTTATAAGCGGTTTCTAGCAAAACATTATAACTATCCAGGTTAAATGAAGATCATGATCTCTTTAAACCAAACCATAATTTTACATTTAGTCCTTTTGTCACACGATATCCAGATTAAGCATAAGGCACGGAGCATGTGATTCTTATTAAGCTTAATCAATTATTTCTTGATTTCATAGTAGATTGTTCAAACAAATGATATCAATATCTTAGATTGATATATTTGAGTACGGCCATGCATTTTAACAGTCTAACTTATCAAGGGGCCCATAGATATCTCTCCCATAATTGAGAGGGACAAATTCCTTCACTATCAAATCATATTCCTCTCATTGATTTATTCTATATCCAATAGTAGTCTAATTTATTATCTGGTTAAAGACAACAGTAGTCTATATACTTATGACATGTTCTATGAAGTACTTTCACAGTGGGTCATGTCCATTACAATGTTCTCTAACAATTATTTATGTTTTGACTTGATATCACAAATATCCATGACCAGTAAAACATTGCCATCCAGTCATAAACATACTAATCTTAATTTATTATTGTTCCAATAATAATAAATGATCAGAGACAGATTTAGAATAGTCATTGTATTCATTGTTGGGTTTTACTATCAAGTCACGTACTTGATGACCACAAAACAAAACGCACTGTTCATGGAAAGGAAAGCCTCATATTATTATATAAAACATAATGACAATAGTATAAGTATAAATTAACTCTAGGGCATATCCCCAACAGTCTCCCACTTGCACTAAGTCCAATTTGGCATAAGCCGTAATCCCATTGATCTGGTATGACTAACATGTTTAGACGATGGGAGAGGCTTTGTCAGTGGATCTGCAACATTGTCATCAGTTGATACCTTACATACTTTGACATCTCCATTATCAACAATTTCTCGAATGAGATAAAAACATCTAAGTATATGTTTGGATTGCTGGTGTGATCTTAGTTCCTTGGCTTGTGCAATGGCTCCATTATTGTCACAATAGAGATCCACTGGGTTCACAATACTAGGAACTACATCTATTTTGTATTGAACTTTTTAATCCAAACTGCTTCTTTAGCTGTAGCTGAGACAACTACATACTCAGCTTCTACAGTAGAATTGGCCACGGTGTCTTGCTTTGAACTTTTCCAACTTACAACACCTCCATTCAAACAAAATAGAAAACCTGATTGTGATCTATAATCATCTATGTCGGACTGAAAACTAGCATCAGTGTAACCATTTACAACTAGCTCGCCTTCTTGTCCTCCATAAACTAAGAACATATCTTTAGTTCTTCTTAAGTACTTCAGTATGTTCTTGACAGTAGTCCAGTGTGCCTTTCCAGGATTTGATTGGAACCTACTCATCATGCTTAATACATATGATACTTCGGGTCGAGTACATAACATGGCATACATGATAGACCCTATAGCAGAAGCGTATGGTATCTTGTTCATGCGCTCTTCTTCATCCTTCGTAGAAGGATGTTGAGTTTTGCTGAGTCTTGGCAAGAATTCTCTCTTAGAGTCTTGCATCCTTTTCAGTACCTTGTCAACATATGCACTTTGACTTAGTCCAATTAGCTTTCTAGATCTATATCTATAGATCCTTATACCTAGAATATAGGCAGCTTCGCCTAAGTCTTTCATTGAGAAACAATTTCCCAACCATGTCTTTACACTTTGTAGAGTTGGGATGTTGTTTCCAATGAGTAAGATGTCATTAACATAAAGTACTAAAAAGACTATTACATTCCCACTTGTTTTCTTATAGACACAAGGCTCATCTTCATTTTTGATAAAGTTAAATTCTTTAATTGCTTCATCAAAACGAAGATTCCAGCTTCGAGATGCTTGCTTCAATCCATAAATGGATCTTTGAAGCTTGCACACTTTCTTAGAATTCAAAGGATCATCAAAACCCTCTGGTTGTGTCATGTACACATCCTTGAGTAAGTTTCCATTGAGAAACGCGTTTTTGACATCCATTTGCCAAATTTCAAAATCATCATATACTGCTATGGCAAGAAGAATTCTGATAGATTTAAGCATTACAACTAGTGAAAAGGTTTCATCATAGTTTATACCATGAGTTTGTCTATAACATTTTGCTACCAGTCGTGCTTTGTAAGTATACACATTTCCCTCCATGTCTGTTTTCTTTTTGAAAACCCATTTTCACCCAATGGTTTTTGAACCTTTAGGTAGATTAACCAAAGTCCAGACTTGGTTATCATATATGGATTGTATCTTAGACTTCATAGCCTCTAACTACTTTCCAGAGTCAGAACTCTTAATGGCTTCTAGATAGGAAGTGGGCTCATCATTAACCATAATCTCCACATTGTGATCGTCAGTGATGAAGAATCCATATCTCTCAGGTTGTTGACGAACCCTATCAGATCTTCGAGGTCCTTGTTCTATAGAAGTAGGCTCATTTTGAACTTGTGAGCCATCTAATCAAGGTTCATTATTCGGTTCAGATACTAATTGTGGCTCTTGAATCTCATCAAGATGTATTTTACTCCCACTGATTCTTTTGAAAATAAATTCCTTTTCAAGAAGGAATCCATTTCGAGCAACAATTACTCTATTTTCCTTTGGGAGATAAAATTGAAATCCTTTAGTTTCTGTAGGATACCCCACAAATATGCATTTATCCGATTTAGGTGCAAGTTTATTAGATAATAAATGCTTTACATAAACTTTACAACCACAAATCTGGAGAAATAACAAACTAGGTTGTCTCCCAGTCCATATCTCATATGGCATTTTCTGAATCGATTTATTTGAAACTCGATTTAGTATGAATGCAGCAGTCTCTAGGGCATAACCCCAAAGGAGATTGGAATATCAGTTTGACTCATCATTGATCAAACCATATCTAATAAAGTTCGATTTCTCTATTCAAATACACCATTCCATTGAGGTGTTCTAGGTAGAGTTAATTGGGAAATAATTCCATAATTTTTAAGATACTCGTCAAACTCGTGACTTAAGTATTCACAACCTTGATCTGATCGAAGTGTTTTGATACTTTTGCCAAGTTGATTTTGTACTTCATTTTGAAATTCTTTGAATTTCTGGAACGATTCATATTTGTGTTTCATCCGATACAGGTAGCCATATCTACTGAAATCATCTGTAAATGTAATGAAGTACTGAAATCCTCCTCTAGCATGTGAATTCATTAGTCCACATACATCAGTATGTATTAGGCCCAATACATCAGTTGCCCTTTCATTTTGACTCTTGAAAGGCGCTTTAGTCATTTTGCCTAATAAACAAGAATCACATGTTTCATAAGATTCTAAATCGAACGAATTTAGAAGCCCATCATTATGAAGCCTTGTTATGCGTTTCTCATTTACATGGCCCAGATGACAATGCTAGAAGTAAGTCTGATTTAAATCATTGGATTTCAATCTCTTAGTATTAATATTATAGATAGACTTGTTTGAAGATCCACGAAGATTGAAAATATAGAGTCCATTTGATAATGAGGCATCTCTATAAAAAAAATGCCATTTTGATTAATGGAGCAAATGTTATTCCTAATAACAAATTCAAAACCTTCTAAATCCAAACAAGAAACTGAAATAATATTCCTACTCGTAGCAGGAACATAAAAACAATCATTCAGTTATAAAACAAGCCCACTAGGCAAAATTAATTCAAAAGTTCATACAGCTATTGCAGTAACTTTTGCTCCATTTGCAACTCGTAGGTCCACCTCGCCTTTTGCCAAGGCTCTACTCCTTTTTAGACCCTGCACATTTGCACAAATGTGAAATCCACAACCAGTACCTAATACCCATGAATCAGAAGTAGACAAATTAATTTCTATAACATAAATACCTGAAGTGGCAGTCTCACTGTCCTTTTTTTTTCTTTGCTTCCAAATAGAGCTTACAATTTCTTAACAAATGTCCTTGTTCTCCACAATGGTGGCAAGCTCCATCCTTTGGTATCTTGGCCTTAGGTTTGGGGTTGAACTTGGACTTTGCCTTGTCCTTGCCCTTACTAGCTAAGACTTTGCCCTTTTGGTTGTTCTTTTTTCCTTTCCCATTTTGAACCATTAGAACACTAGGAGTATTCTTCTTAATGTTCAGTTCAACTTGTTTTAGCATCCCATGCAATTCAGTAATAGATTTCTCTATATTATGCATGTTAAAATTCATGACAAACTAGTCATACTCAGGAGGTAATGAGCCCAAGATCAAATCTGTGGCCATGTCATGATTAACAGGAGCACCAAGCTTATCAAGATGATCAAGATAGCTCTTCATTTTACGGACATGAGCACTTACCGAGGTACCAAAAACCATCTTACATGCATTTAACGCCTTGTGAGTTTCAAATCTCTCTGTCGTGCTTGCTCTTGGAACTTTTCCTTGAGATGCACAATCATGTCATATGCCTCTACTTCTTCAAACTGTTTTTGAAGTTCAGAGTTCATGGTTGCTAGCATGAGGCAAGTAACATCGTTGGAGTCATCTTTGTGCTTACTATAAGCATCTTTTTCAGCATTTGAGGTGTTATTTGCTGGAGCAAGGGGAATAGGATTTTCAAGAACATAGAGCCTTTTTTCTTGCTTAAGAACATTTCTTAAGTTTTGTGCCCAATCAAGAAAGTTAGTCTCACTAAGCTTGTCTTTCTAGAGCACAAATCGCAATGAATTATTCCGACTGTTTGTTGCCATTATCTACATACAAAATGTGCAAAGTAATTAATTTTGAGGCTTTAATGAAAAACTCCCACTAAAAGCATTTAAACTTTTGAAACTTCAACATTTTGATGTTTCGTAGTGGGGAAAAAAAATATTTTTTTCATAAATATTTTATTTTAATCATAAGTAAGCTTTAGCTTTAATCTTATAATTAAATAAAACTCAAATTTTAAATGAGATAGGTATCAAATGTCCCGGCTAACTTTTCTCATATAATGCCCTAGGCCCAAAACCATTTTGATAGCGCAGTTAAGTCAAACCATATCAAACATATGAAAACTATTTTCCATCTTGTCTCACTTAGATAATCAAAAGCATCCTACTTTGGCAAGAATGACCATATGATGATCCAAGTAATAACAAATGTTTGATTTTGGAAGGCATTTAACACTTAATTTTTTTTAAATAAAAATTTGATTGTAGTAAGCATGAAATAAACATATCAAATATGCATGCAAGACATAAATAAAAGTGACATAGCAAGGCCTATAACTTATGTTGATCATCATGAGCAAAGTGAGGATCAAGGTGGTCAATCTAGGTATATGAACTCCTTAAACATTCTCTAATGCCTTGAGCAAACTCCTCCTTGGCTGTAAATATTGGCCGCCGTCTTCTTTTACATTGGATAGTAAAATTAAAATAATTCATATTCTCGGAAAGCAGTGTAATTTTGCAACAATGAAAAACGACACGCAGACCGTATTTAAAAATTACAACTTAAAACAACCAGAATGAAACCTACCAATCATATTGGGATAAAACGGGCCATGCTATGCACTATTCAAAATAATCCACAACTACAATAAAAAACACAAATGAATAACACATAACAAACAATTAGTCAGGGTTCCAAGGGGCAACACCCCAGTGCTTGGGGGGTGTAAGATACGGGGCCCTTATTGCCAGATTTGTGACTCCACAGAACACATTGTTAAGGCAAGTGTTCCCTACGGTGCCAAGTTGCTTGCACAGGAGCTTTTCAGTATGAATATCTCTTTGAAATTTGAGATTGAGTTGTCTGACCTTATGCATCCTCGTAGCTACTTGTTGAAGGGGAAGTGAATTCCTTCAATTGTCTGTAAATTCCTATTAGAACAAATTATCTTTTGTGTCAAGTGTTCCGTTAAAATGCTCTAATTTTTATTGCTGATCTTGGAACGTGATAGTTTGCAGTAATGAGCTCTCTCTCTCTCTCTCTCTCTCTCTCCAACCAAACTATGGCACGGGCATTTATGCATGTGGACGCAAGCGGTGAAAATTTTAATATGGATTAGATTTACATAAATTTATGTTCGTGCAAGAATGTTGGCAACAAGAAGAGGAGGGGTGGGGGGTTGTTCCTAGGAGTAGGCTTCTACATCATTTTTAAGGGGGTTGTACTTTGTGTCACAAGGTGGCTGCTGGGATAGGAAATAATTGTGCTATATGTAATTTAGCGGTAGGTAATAATTATGTTACTTTTGCGCCATTTCACTTTGTCTCAAAATGGTACTATTATTTGGTTGTGAAAAGGTAATAACTCTGTTAGATTCATTGCACCCGTCCTTGTCAATAGGTGTCGCTTTTGGAGTTGGAAAATTGAAGTCATCCTTTTATAGATATATTATTTTTGTTTTTTGCACATGGACCAATTGAGACATCAAATTTTGACCCTTCTCTCATTGAATGAGATTTTGCCTTCTGATTTCCAAATATTAATCAGATTAATGTTTAGACCCCATAGTAACCATCGCCGTGAAATTCATAGTACAGACAATCTGCGTTCCCTTTTAATCATATTCATACAGATAACATATATTATCATGGCCGATTAATACAAACAATTCGCAAATATAGAACGACAGACAGTATGCTTACGATACCATATCAAATTAAAACAGACCAGTTTACAGACAATCTGCAACTAATCTGGTTTGATCAGGCAACTAAGATGCACATATTAAACCTAATTCAGGCAGTCTTCATGCTAAGTATTCTAAAATCATAATCATGCGAACATACTGATATACACCGTTTATATTCACACACACACACACACACACACACACACACACACACATAAATCATACATATCCACAACAATACAATTAACACAGATGAATCAACCTAATCGTTTAGCAAGTTGCTCTGATACCACTGTTAGAATTCGTGGACACCTAAATACGGAAAACATCTTCCCTTCCGAGGATCCAAGAAAACGATTAAGAAAATCGTAGGTTTGTAGAATTACCTCTGTTTGGTGTAAATGATATCCTTCGATTCCGATTCTGTCACTGTACGTGCTACCCAAACGATCAACAGATGCTACAGTGTGCGAACGTCCTTTATCGGATACACACCGCGAACTCATTCGTTACCCAGGGAGTGCTAGCGCCTTGGGTTTGAGAGGTTTTTTCTGATCAATGGAGGCACGAATATTCTCAACAAAAATTGGAACACCCAAGAAGACGGCTAATGTTTTCTTGAAAACCCACTCCGAACCTCTTAGAGTCCAACTCCAATAATATCTTATCGTATTTTAATTTAAATTCAAATTAAATTAAAACTGCTATGATAAGATTCTGCCATTATCTCGGTAATCTAACTAATTAATTTCCCGAGACAAATTCTTATAATCTGGACATCATCCAGATACATCGAATGTGGACATAATTCCAAATTCATTGTATCTGGTAAATTTTTTAAATTCGATTAACTTAGATATATTTCCAGATTCATCAAATTTGGTCACCAGAAATATAACCTAACAAGTTCGCTTATTGTGTGACCCTATAGGTTCATTTAACACTGGCAGCGTGCCTAAATCATATTTAAATGGCCCATAATTTATAAGTGGTTTTAAGCAAAATATTATAACTATCCAGGTTAAATGAAGATCAATGATCTCTTTGAACCAAACCATAAATTTACATTTAGTCCTTTTTGTCACAGGATATCCAAATTAAGTATAAGGTACGGAGCATGTTATCCTTATTAAGCTTAATCAATTATTTCCTGATTTCATAGTAGACTTTTCAAAAAAATGATATTAATATCTCGATTGATATATTTGAGCACGGCCATGCATTTTAACAGTCTAACTTATCAAGGGGCCCATGTATATTTCTCCCATAATTGAGAGGGACAAATTCCTTCACTATCAATTATATTCCTCTCATTGATTTTTTCTATATCCAACAGTAGTATAGTTTGTTATCTGGTGAAAGACAACTTTAGACAGCGTCAAAATACAGAATTTATCAAGTAGGAAACTATGATGAATTTAGGTCGCAGGACTTTTAATATTATTATGGCTAGAAAATACTTATGACATGTTCCATGAAGTACTTTCACAGTGGGTCATGTCCATTACAATGTTCTCTAACATTTATTTATGTTTTGACTTGATATCACAAATATCCATGACTAGTAAAACATAGCCATCCAGTCACAAACATACTAATATTAATTTATTATTATTCCAATAATAATAAACGATAAGGGATAGATTTAGAATAGTCATTGTATTCATTGTTGGGTTTTACTATCAAGTCACGTACTTGATGACCACAAAACAAAATGCACTATTCATGGAAAGGAAAGCCTCATATTATTATATAAAACATAACGACAATAGTATAAGTACAAATTGACTCTAGGGCATATCCCCAACAATAAGTCCCAACATCAAGACTATACTTGTTTTAAATAAATAATTTCTAGCCTAACATGCTTAAGCTCAACTAGATACAACAACATCTAGTTATGACAACAATGCTTCAAGCTTTAACATTAATTGATATAGTATTTTATAGAATAAGATTAATTTGAAAAGTTAAAACAAATAGGTTGTATAAATAATAAATTATAATATTAAATATTTATTAACAAATACTAAATAATTAATAATATTAAAAAAATTAGTAATAAATAATGAGTACTATTAAATAATCAATCATAAATAATATTGGGAATAAATAATAAATAATATTATTACAAATAATAAGTAATATTAATAATAGATTATAAATAATTTCAATAACAAATAAATAAATTATTCTCATATAAATAATATTTACGAGTGTAAATAAAATTTTTCGTAATTCTAGCTAATAATAATATGAATATAAAACATATTTAATATTAACTAATTCCAATATATTATTATTTATATTTAATGAAAATATTACTATTTATTTATCTAATAAAATAACAATATTTCAAATAATTATTAATTTTGAAATTATTTGTGTCCACTAAAATTAGTCAACTAAATTAAATAATAATATTAATTATATTGATAATAATAATGATAGTAAGAATAATACTAAAAATAATAAAAGAAGTTCTTATAATAATTTTTAATGACTATAGTGAAATACTGGAGAAAATCTCTATACATATTCATACACACATGGATCCAAAAAAAAAAAAAAACACGTCGATTTATCCAAAAATAGACTTGTATTAACATACATCACAACAAGGATGACATTCTACTAGACATATTATCTAGGGATTTACTGAAAAAAAATATCATGAAGGCATAATCAACAATAGTGGCATAATGACTATCATATACCAAAACATCCATAAAACCCTTAATCATAATGAACATATAATGATCACAACATTCATTCCAATCTTCATGCCTAAGATCCATTCCCTTAACCCATATACATATCTCCAACCATCCATTATTCAATCAACATATCAAGTCCATCATCTAAGAGCCCTGAGTTTGAGAATTTAAAGAGAAGATCAAGAAAGAAATACTTGTTTTGATGAATATTAGTTGATAATATTGTCTTGCTTAATGAAGGTCCTCAAAAGCTTGAAGGTCCTTCATTGGTTAATGTTTGTCCAAGAATGGCCATCCTAGGTTCGGCCAAGAGAGAGAAAGAGAGAGTGTGTGTGTGTGTGTGGGGGGGGGGATTAGGATGATATTGAAATGGTGATGATGAGATGAAGAAGGTCCAAGGTGTTTAAAGTTACCTTGTCGATGTTCTTCTTGTTCTTGACCGAAAAGCCGTGTTTGATCCAAATGGAAGATCAACTTTAGTATTTTTAGTGTTATAGAGTGGCCTATGAGTGATTGATGCGTCCAGATTTGGGTATAAAAATCATACAAAACTAAGCACATTCCCAATCAAGTTCAAATTAAAACGTTAAACCCAAATCACACATATGAGCAAGCGTACTCATCATTAACTGAGCATAGGGTTAAAACAAGTGTCGATCCTCAAGGAACAAGTAGACATTAATTACCCTTCTTTCATTGTTTAACCGACTCGATAAAGTGAAATACAAATAAAAGGAAAATTAAAAAGAAAATAAAAATATGTATGTGTCAAGGATGTAGATTTATGTAACTCAAGCCATTGTTTAGACAAACACGATTTTTAAGAACTTAACCATTATCATAACCAATTTTTCTATTGGCGCCATGAAGGTTGAAGGTAGACTCACTTTGATGGTCAATCCATGAAATCACTATCTTCTAGATAAATTAGAATCACTTGGTCCGTCTCAACTAATTCATCCAACAGACGCATTAAACACAATCCTTAATTAAATTCCCTTGGTCTCGGTGAATTTAGAACATGAAATTAATCAATGAACCCTTGGTTTCGGAAGACATCAATTAACCTTCAATTACCAGTTCTTAAACAATCAACCCCCTTTGGTCCAGCAAGTCAATTGCCAACAGGATATGAAACTAATAAATCAAAACACCCATCAACCCCCTTTGGTCCAGCAAGTCAATTGCCAACAGGATATGAAACTAATAAATCAAAACCCCCTTTGGTCCAGCAAGTCGATGGATAAAATCAACTAACTAATCTCGTAATAAGCATAAGTAATTGAATACTAAGAATAATATAACTAATTAATCAAAAGATCAAATAACTCTACAAATCATGAATATCTAAAACAATGTTGAATTACAATAAAACAATTAACATATCATCATTCAAGAAAAAGAAAACAAAGTAAAAGAAAGAACTCATAGACAAGCCTCATTCTTCTTCCTTTGAAGGACCTTCTTATACAACCCTCCTTGAACATGAAGAATTCCTCCTTGGACTGAGTGATTTTCTATGACGATCAATGAATTCTCCCCTTTTCCCTTGTGTTTTCCATCTATTTATAGGCTTAAGAGGTGCCTAAACTCATAAGTACCAAGTTCTTGGCCGAGTAGAAGTTAGGAACTGCTAAATCTCTTCAGATTTACAAAAAACGCGTAGAAAGATCGCAGCACCGCCTCAGGGACAGACCACTGCCGGCGCCGCCTTGGTCCTTTGGAGCCGGTGCCGCCTGTGTCCTGTTTCTCCACTCGTCTGCCGATTTTTTTCCGAATTGTGCGCATATGTTTCATAATGTAGCCGGCGCCGGTTCCAGCCTTACAGCCGGCGCTGCCTCTGCTCTGTTTCGTGATGGTTTTGCTTTGTTTTATCCAAGATCCTGAGATAATGACCAAAATACCTTTCCAAGGGTAAAATCTCAAATATGAAAGAATATGACTAGTTATTTCACAAAATGTATTACAAAAGAGTCTCAAATAACTAAGCAAAGTATAACCAATTTAGCCCCTATCACATTCCCCCATACTTAACTCTTTGCTTGTATAACCAAAATAGGCACTAGGGATAATATAACAATAGGTAGGCTTGAAAAGCTCAAACTATCCAAAGAAGGCCTGTTACCGTCATCCCTAAGTTAAATCATGAATGTCTTTCTTATTTCGCCTCAAGAGGTAGTCAAGTAAGTTCTAGAATGTTCCATGAATTTTAGAGAAAAACAGGTTCAAGAATAATGCAAAGCATTTGATCAAGAACTACTTTGTCCAAGTGAGTGAAAAAATTCATGCATAAGCCATCAATAATCTTGAACATATGCTCTATAATCCATCATAAAGACATGTACTAAAAAAAAAATACAACTTGAAATCTCCAGAAAATCAGAAACTGGTGAAAATTTTTGAAAAATCCCGCTCCCAAGAATATGTATTGAAGAGTTGTCAATCAAACCACTCCCCCACACTTAAACTGGACATTGTCCTCAATGGCCAAATAAATATAACCAAAACAACCAATACCATGGGACCAAACAAAATAAAGGAGAAGAGATAGGAAAAACAAACTTCCATTCATTGTAGCGTACAAGAGCTGAGTGTGTGAAGAGGGAGGTAGCATCAACATAATTAAAAAATACAAATGAAAATTCAAAAGCATAACAACTAGAAAAGAAAATAAAGCAAAGACAAACAAAATAGAAATATAATGAAAGGAAAGCCAAACTAACTAAAACAAAAACATGAAAAGAGAAAGGAAACAAAAACAAAAGTGAGCAAGAATGCATCCTCAATCCTCTGCAGCATCATCATCCTCATCCTCCTCCTCATCAGTGAGTGTAGAGGGGCCTGCACTATCATGTGGCCTAGAAGGCTGCTGCCTCAACTCAGTCAACTGTTGCTTCATGATAGCTTGCCGTCGTGTCATATCCTCCATAGTACCCTGCAAGCGTAGGAGCACCTCCATTTTCTGGTCGAGGTGCCCCAGTACGGTGGTCTCAAAGTCAATCCAGGAGTGGGACTGAGAACGGCCAGCTCTAGCATGTGCCGATGGTGGTGGCTGCTGCTCCTCCTCTATTGTAGGTGGCCTTTCCTGATCGGGATGTTGGACCTCGAAGGGAGTGAGCCAGTTCTTCAACTCCAGGTTGTATTTGTATTTGCAACTCATAAGAGTGTGCTCAGTGACCATATCGTACTCAGTGGTAGCCTCCATGAGTTCTCTCTCAAGACTCACCCCAAAGTCCTTAAGAATCTTCATTATAACCAAGCGAAAAACAAAGGCTTTTGTGGAGAGACGGTGATGAACAACCTCCCTAATAGATTGGATGATCAAAGGAGCAAGATGGATAGGTAATGTGTTCATCATCCGGTGCAGAATATAAGTGTCAATAAGCCTAGTTTCATTGAAGCCACTAGCACGGGGAACAACATTAAACCCAAACATGTACACCAGCGTGCGAAAGTTGGCTGCCAAGTCATTGCTGGAATAGAAACTGTTAGCTTGGAAGGCATTATGCTTATATAAGCCTAGGGTTGCTCGCGTCCCCCTAACATCCCAATTTGGGTCCGAAAGAATCTTTTGATTATTCACATCAATCCCTTGCCAAGTATCATCATCAAAAACCTGGAGGAGGTGAGATAATTGGTTTTGAGTGATGACAATAGGAACTCCTTTCACTCTTGTTTCAATATGCGGGAGGTGTTTATTACCCTTGTCCGTCATATTAACATAGAATTCCTTAACAAGCACGGGGCAAAACTTCTCTTTCAGTTATACTATAGATCCCCAACCTAGTCGTCTAAACATCATTCCTAATTTAAGTGCCCGGTCTAAGGTGGGGGAGAAAGTACGCTCAATAATAATCTTGTTTGAAGCTCTCCTACTATACCATTCCTCACAAGAGGCATCGAAAAACTCAGTAGGTCTAAGAGATAAGGGATCAACAGATGAAGGAAATGAGGACGAGGAAGTTCTCGCCCTTTTAGATGGTTGACTCCTTGCTCTAGACATGGTCAAAGAAGGAATGGACTACTAAGAAGAGAGAACAGGTACGCTCAATCACTGAAGAGAGTATAGCTACCCCTACACAGATATATCTCAAATTTCACACAACCCTCAACCAAGCTTACAATCCACAAACCACAACTCCTTCAATGTATATAAACTCCAACACCCAATTCAATCAACCGCTTTCACCTAATGCAGCACAACCTGCACAATGCATGTAAAAGTCCACTGTAAAACATAACTTGTGCTGATGATATCCTCAAAGCATGCTAGTAAACATGATCATGTGAATGAAGGCAATGGTATTATGTGATCAATAATGTAGTTTCAATAGATTCAAGTGTCACTAATAACCATAATTCTAGCCCGAGCAATATGAATTCTTGAATGATAACAAGCATAAATTAAGTAATGCAGGCTCAATAACTCCTAAAGAAATCCAATGAATGAAACTCAAGTAGGAATGCACAATCATAGAATATATAATTCCCAAATTTCTGCCAAAACCGTCCCTATAATTAGAAAAAATCAATTCCATCAATTTAACTGTAGGACTTAAATAAAAATCTTACATTTAGGCTCTTATATGCATGGGCAAGCAAAAGATGCAAGCTTTTTTTTTTTTTTTTGGCGAGAATCTACTCTTCTTTCTTGTGGATTGAATGTGCCATTGTTGTGAAAAATCAAAGCTTTAGATCTGTTTGATCCGTAGGATCAATAAAAAAGAAGGTAAGAGATAAATGACTTAGTAGAACCATCTCAATACTTTACAATATTCTCAAACCATTGGAAAGAAGACAGTTTAAAAAGAATATGCATTCCATATGCTTACTTTTCATACACTCTCTCCACTAATCCGAGACATATCATGATTGTTAGATCAAGTAGGACTTTTAAGCTTGTAATGTAAGGCTAAAGGTTTGTAATGTGGCTTAGAAAATGAAGGATATAGGAACATCAAAAGTCAAAGAAAACTGAGAGTAAGCAAGAAAAGGGTAACCAAAATAAACCTATAATTCCCAACTCTTCTTGCTCTCCTATTCCACGAATCAATCAAACCATAACCTTATATAACAACACTTATGCATTTCAAGTAAAACTTGCATTGTTCTTCTTTTCTTTTTCACCTCTTCTTATCATAAACTCTTTTCCTCACAAGCTCACTCAATTTTTCCAGCAATGGTGTCAAGTGTTTTATATGAACTTACTTTTACAGTTCACTCACCATCCCTTTTGTGATCTTTTCACTCTTCTTTTTTCCAATTCTTTTTCAATTCTCTCTTCTTCTACTCCTCTTTTGTTTTCACTGCTACTGTTCTTTCCTTTTTCACTCACTTTTCTTTCTAGCAGCTTGTTGTTTTCGCTTTTCACTTGCTCTCGTTTCTTTTCTTCTTTCTCATCTTTTTCAGCTCACCATTCTTTTCTTTCTCGATTTTTTTCAACTTCTTCCTTCCATTCCACTTCCTTTCCTTTTCTAGCTCCACTTGTAATTGATCCATGATTGAAAGTAACAAGTCATGATCTCCATCCCTGCATTTTTTCCAACATACATATACTTTCATCCTTCAAGAGCATAAAGATTTGGAAATTATACAAACTCTCAGCACAAGTAATGGACAAAATATCGTGACGGGTTTTAAAGAAAGAAATCACCAATTTAGGCTCAAAATAGGCACTAGGGATAATATAACAATAGGTAGGCTTGAAAAGCTCAAACTATCCAACGAAGGCCTATTACCGTCGTCCCTAAGTTAAATCATGAATGTATTTCTTATTTCACCTCGAGAGGTAGTCAAGTAAGTTCTAGAATGTTCCATGAATTTTAGAGAAAAACAGGTTCAAGAATAATGCAAAGCATGTGATAAAGAACTACTTTGTCCAAGTGAGTGGAAAAAGCCATGTATAAGCCATCAATAATCAAGAACATATGCTCTATAGTACAATATAAAGACAAGCACAAAAAAAAAAAAAAAAAATACAGCTTGAAATCTCCAGAAAATCAAAAACTGGTGAAAAATTTTGAAAAATCCCGCTCCCAAGAATATGTATAGAAGTGTTGTCAATCAAACCACTCCCCCTGATGCGTTTGATTTGGGCATAAAAATCAAACAAAAATTAAGCACATTCCCAATCAAGTTTAAATTAAAATGTTGGACCCAAATCACATATATGAGCAAGCGTACTCATCATTATGAGCATAGGGTTCAAACGAGTGTCGATCCTCAAGGAACAAGTAAGCGTTAATTATCCCTCTTTCATTGTTTAATCGACTCAACAAAGTGAAAATCAAATAAAAAGGAAAACTAAAAATAAAATAAAATAAAAATATGTATATGTCAAGGTTGGAGAAGTATGCAACTCAAACCATTGATTAGACAACCATGATCTTCAAGAACTTAACCATTATCATAATCAATCATTCTCTCGGCACCATGAAGGATTAAGGTAAATTAGCATCACTTGGTCTGTCTCAACTAATTACTACCTTCTAGATAAATTAGCATCACTTAGTCTGTCTCAACTAATTCATCCAAAAGATGCATTAAACACAATCCTTAATTAAATTTCCGTCGTCTGGCAAATTTAAAACATGAAATTAATCAATGAATCATTGGTTTGGCAAATATCAATTAACCTTATTTACTCAATCCTCAGCAATTAACCTCTTTGGTCTAGCAAGTTAACAGCCAATGAATGCTAAAATTAATCTATTGCAACGATCATCAACCCTTTTGGTCTAGCAAGTTAACAACAGAAACATCCAACTAATCTCGAAATATGTCCAAGTAATTAAATACAAAGAAGAAAAGTCAATTAATCAAAAGATCAAATAATTCCAAGAATCATGGTTATCTAAAACAATGTCAAACTACAATAGAACAATTCAAACATCACTGTCAAGAAAAAGAAAACAAAGTAAAAGAAAGAACTCATAGACAAGCCTCCTTCTTCTTCCTTTGAAAACCTTCTTGTACAACCTTCCTTGAACCTGAAGAATTCTCCATAGACTGGGTAATTTTCTATGATGATAAATGAATTCTTCCCTTTTTCTTTGTTTTTTTCATCTATTTATAGGCTTAAGAAGTGCCTAAACTCGTAGGTATAAAGTTCTTGGCCGAGTAGTAGTTGGAAGATGCTAAAACTCTCCAGATTTCCAAAAACGCGTCAAAAGATCGCAGCACTGCCTCAGGAATAGACCACAGCCAGCGCCGCCTTGGTCCTTCAGGGTCGATGCCACCTGTGTTCTGTTTCTCCACTCGTTTGCCAATTTTTCTCCGAATTTTGTGCATACGTTCCAGACAGTGGCCGGCGCCGCCTCCAGCCTTACAGCCGGCGCCGGTTCCAGGCATCTAGCCGGCACCGCCTCTACTCTATTTCGCTACGGTTTTGCTTTGTTTTACCCAAAAACCTGAAATAATGACCAAAATACCTTTCCAAGGGTAAAATCTTAAATATGAAAGAATATGACTAGTTATTGCAGAAAATGTATTACAAAAGAGCCTCAAATAACTACGCAACATATAACCAAATTAGCCCCTATCATATTCCCCCATACTTGGCTCTTTGCTTGTCCTCAAGCAAAGCATCAATAACAAGTAGAAAAAACACAAGGTTTTATTCACATCACTCAATCAATTCCCAAAACATATCTTCAATGCTTTCATTACTTATGAACATAAAACATATGATACTAAATCTTTCACAGCTAATGCAAGACTTGTGTAGTGATAAATGACTTAGTAGAACCGTCACAATACTTCACAATATTCTCAAACCATTAGAAAGAAGTTAGTTCAAAAAGAATATGCATTCCATATGCTTACTTTTCATACACTCTCTCTACTAATTCGAGACATATCATGATTTTACTTAGATCAAGTAGGACTTTTAAGCTTGTAATGTAAGGCTAAAGGTTTGTTATGCGGCTTAGCAAACAAAGGATATAGGAACATCAAAAGTCAAAGAAAAACCGAGAGTAAGCAAGAAAAGGGTAACTAAAATAAACCTATAATTCCCAACTCTCTTCTTGCTCTCTTATTCTAAGAACCAATCAAACCATAACCTTATATAACAACCATTACGTATTTCAAGCAAATCATGCATTGCTCTTTCTTTTCATCAATTCTTTTCCTCACAAGATCAATCAATTTTCCAGCAATGGTAGCAAGTATCTTATATGAACTTACTTTTACAGTTCACTCACCATCCTTTTGTGATTTTTTTTCTCTTTTTGTCTTCAATTCTCTTTCAATGCTTTCTTCTTTTACTCCTCTTTTTTTTTTTCTTTTTCCGCTACTATTCTTTTCTTTTTCATTTACTTTCCTTTCTAGCAGCTTGTTGTTTTCTCTCTTCACTCGTTTCTTTTCTTCTTTCTCATCTTTTTTCAGCTCGCATTCTTTTCTTTCTCAATCTTACAACTTCTTCCTTTCATTCCACTTCCTCTTTTTTCCCAGCTCCAATTGTAATTGATCCATGACTGAAAGTAACAAGTCATGATCTCTCTTCCTGCATTGTTCTCAACATACATACATTTTCATCCTTGAAGAGCATAAAGATTTGGAAACTATGCAAACTCTCAGCACAAGTAATGGACATAAAAAACTAAGCACATTCCCAATCAAGTTTAAATTAAAATGTTGGACCCAAATCACACATATGAGCAAGCGTACTCATCATTACTGAGCATAGGGTTCAAACGAGTGTCGATCCTCAAGGAACAAATAAACATTAATTACCCTCTTTCATTGTTTAACGGAATCAACAAAGTGAAAATCAAATAAAAAGCGAAACTAAAAAGAAAATAAAATAAAAATAAGCACATGTCAAGGATGGAGAAGTATGCAACTCAAACCATTGATTAGACAACCATGATCTTCAAGAACTTAACCATTATCATAATCAATCATTCTCTTGGCACCATGAAGGATTAAGGTAAATTAGCATCACTTGGTCTGTCTCAACTAATTACTACCTTCTAGATAAATTAGCATCACTGGGTCTGTCTCAACTAATTCATCCAAAAGATGCATTAAACACAATCCTTAATTAAATTTCCATCGTCTGGCAAATTTAAAACATGAAATTAATCAATGAATCTTTGGTCTGGCAAAAATCAATTAACCTTTAATTACTCAATCCTAAGTAATTAACCTCTTTGGTCTAGCAAGTTAACAGCCAATGAATGCGAAAATTAATCAATTGCAACCATCATCAACCTCTTTGGTCTAGCAAGTTAACAATAGAAACAACCAACTAATCTCGGAACATGCCCAAGTAATTAAATACCAAGAAGAACAGTCAATTAATCAAAAGATCAAATAACTCCAAGAATTATGGTTATCTAAAACAATGTTAAATTACAATAGAACAATTCAAGCATCATTGTCAAGAAAAAGAAAACAAAGTAAAAGAAAGAATTCATAGACAAGCCTCCTTCTTCTTCCTTTGAAAACCTTCTTGTACAACCTTCCTTGAACCTGAAGAATTCTCCTTAGACTGAGTGATTTTCTATGATGATCAATGAATTCTCCCTTTTTTCCTTGTGTTTTTCATCTATTTATAGGCTTAAGAAGTGACTAAACTCGTAAGTACAAAGTTCTTGGCCGAGTAGAAGTTGGAAGATGCTAAAACTACTCAGATTTCCAAAAACGCGTCAAAAGATTGCAGCACCGCATCAGGAACAGACCACAGCCAGCGCCGCCTTGGTCCTTCAGAGCTAGCGCTGCCTGTGTTCTGTTTCTCCACTCGTTTGCCAATTTTTCTCCAAATTTTGCGCATACGTTCCAGACTGTAGCCAGCACCGCCTCCAACCTTATAGCCGACACCAGTTAGGCTCTATTCTACTCTGCTTCTCCAATTTTTCCATTGCTTTGAAGTCCGTGCATCCAGTGTACAGCCGGCGCCGGTTCCAAGCTTCCAGCCAGCGCCGCCTCTGCTCTGTTTCGCGATGGTTTTGCTTCGTTTTACCAAAAACCTGAAATAATGACCAAAATACCTTTCCAAGGGTAAAATCTCAAATATGAAAGAATATGACAAGTTATTACACAAAATGTTTTACAAAAGAGCCTCAAATAACTACGCAAAATATAACCAAATTAGCCCTTATCATATTCCCCCACACATTTTCTGAACTGATTTAGATGAAACTCGATTTAGTATGAATGCAGCAGTCTCTAGGGCATAACCCCAAAAGGAGATTGGAATATCAGTTAGACTCATCATTGATCGAACCATATCCAATAAAGTCCAATTTCTCCATTCAGATTCACCATTCCATTGAGGTGTTCCAGGTGGAGTTAATTAGGAAAAAATTCCACAATTTTTAAGATGCTCGTCAAACTCGTGACTTAAGTATTCACCACCTCGATCTGGTCGAAGTGTTTTGAAACTTTTGCCAAACTGATTTTGTACTTTATTTTGAAATTCTTTGAATTTTTGGAACGATCCAGATTTATGTTTCACCAGATACATGTAGCCATATCTACTGAAATCATCTGTAAATGTAATGAAGTACTGAAATCCTCCACTAGCATGTGAATTCATTGGTCCACATGCATCAGTATGTATTAGGCCCAATAAATCAATTTGATCTTGAAAGTCGCTTTAGTCATTTTGCCTAATAAACAAGAATCACATGTTTCATAAGATTCTAAATCGAATGAATTTAGAAGCCCATCATTATGAAGCCTTGTTATGTGTTTCTCATTTACATGGCCCAGACGACAATGCCAGAAGTAAATCTGATTTAAATCATTAGATTTCAATCTCTTAGTATTAATATTATAGATAGACTTGTTTGAAGATCCACGAAGATTGAGAATATAGAGCCCATTTGATAATGCGGCATCTCTATAAAAAAAATGCCATTTTTATTAATGGAGCAAATGTTATTCCTAATAACAAATTCCAAACCTTCTAAATCCAAACAAGAAACTAAAATAATATTCCTACTCATAGCAGGAACATAAAAACAATCATTCAGTTCTAAAACAAGCCCACTGGGCAAAATTAATTCAAAAGTTCCTACAGCTACTGCAGCAACTTTTGCACCATTCGCAACTCGTAGGTCCACCTCGCCTTTTGCCAAGGCTCTACTCCTTTTTAGACCCTGCACATTTGCACAAATGTGAGATCCACAACCGGTATCTAATACCCATGAATCAGAAGTAGACAAATTAATTTCTATAACATAAATACCTAAAGCGGCAGTCTCACTATCCTTTTTTTTTTCCTTTGCTTCCAAATAGAGCTTACAATTTCTTAACAAATGTCCTTGTTCTCCACAATGGTGACAAGCTCCCTCCTTTGGTGTCTTGGCCTTAGATTAGACTTGAACTTGGACTTTGCCTTGTCCTTGCCCTTACTAGCCAAGACTTTTCCCTTTTGGTTGTTCCTTTTTCCTTTCCCTTTTTGAACTATTAGAACACTAGGAGTATTCTTCTTAATGTTTAGTTCAGCTTGTTTTAGCATCCCATGCAATTTAGTAATAGATTTCTCCATATTATGCATGTAAAAATTCATGACAAACTGGTCATACTCAGGAGGTAATGAGCCCAAGATCAAATTTGTGGCCATGTCATGATTAATAGGAGCACCAAGCTTATCAAGATGATCAAGGTAGCCCTTCATTTTAAGGATATGAGCACTTACATAGGTGCCAGAAACCATCTTATATGCATTTAACGCCTTGTGAGTTTCAAATCTCTCTTGTCATGCTTGCTCTTGGAACATTTCCTTGAGATGCACAATCATGTCATATGCTTCTGCTTCTTCAAACTGTTTTTGAAGTTCAAAATTCATGGTTGCTAGCATGAGGCAAGTAACATCGTTGGAGTCATCTTTATGCTTACTATAAGCATCTTTTTCAGCATTTGAGGCGTTATTTTCTGGAGCGGGGGGAATAGGATTTTCAAGAACATAGAGCCCATTTTCTTGCTTAAAAACAATTCTTAAGTTTCGTGCCCAATCAAGAAAGTTAGTCCCACTAAGCTTGTCTTTCTCGAGCACAGATCGCAATGAATTATTCCAACTGTTTGTTGCCATTATCTACATACAAAATATGCAAAGTAATTAATTTTGAGGCTTTAATGAAAAACACCCACTAAAAGCATTTAAACTTTTGAAATTTCAACATTTTGATGTTTCGTAGTGGGGAAAAAATATATTTTTTTTCATAAATATTTTATTTTAATCATAAGTAAGCTTAGGCTTTAATCTTATAATTAAATAAAACTCAAATTTTAAATGAGATAGGCATCAAATGTCCCTGCTAACTTATCTCATATAATGCCCTAGGCCCAAAACCATTTTGATAGCCCAGTTAAGTCAAACCATATCAAACATATGAAAACTATTTTCCATCTTATCTCACTTAGATAATCAAAAGCATCCTACTTTGGCAGGAATGACCATATGATGATCCAAGTAAATAACAAGTGTTTGATTTGGGAAGGCATTTAACACTTAATTTTTTTTAAATAAAAATTTGATTGTAGTAAGCATGAAATAAACATATCAAATATGCATGCAAGACATAAATAAAAGTGACATAGCATGGCCCATAACCTTTGTTGATCATCACAAGCAAAGTGAAGATCAAGGTGGTCAATCTAGGTATATGAACTCCTTAAGCATTCTCTAATGCCTTGAGCATACTCCTCCTTGGGTGTAAATGTTGGCCACCGTCTTCTTTTACATTGGATAGTAAAATTAAAATAATTCCTATTCTAGGAAAGCAATGCAATTTTACAACAATGAAAAACGACACGCAGGCCGTATTTAAAAATTAGAACTTAAAACAACCAGAATGAAACCTGCCAATCACATTGGGATAAAACGGGCCATGCTATCACTATTCAAAATAATCCACAACTACAATCAAAAACACAAATGAATAACACATAACGAACAGTTAGTCGGGGTTCTAAGGGGCAACACCCCAGTGCTTGGGGGGCGTAAGATACGGGGCCCTTATTGCCAGATTTGTGACTCCACAGAACACATTGTTAAGGCAAGTGTTCCCTACAGTGCCAAGTTGCTCACACAGGAGCTTTTCAGTATAAATATCTCTTTGAAATTTGAGACTGAGTTGTGCTGACCTTATGCATCCTTGTAGCTACTTGTTGAAGGGGAATTGAATTCCTTCAATTGTTTGTAAATTCCTATCAGAACAAATTATCTTTTGTGTCAAGTGTTCCGTTAAAATGCTCTAATTTTTATTGCTGATCTTGGAACGTGATAGTTTGCAGTAATGAGCGCGCTCTCTCTCTCTCTCTCTCTCTCTCTCTCTCTCTCTCTCTCCAACCAAACTATGGCACGGGCATTTATGCATGTGGTCGCAAGCGGTGAAAATTTTAATATGGATTAGATTTACATAAATTTATGTTCGTGCAAGAATGTTGGCAATAAGAAGAGGGGGTGGGGGGTTGTTCCTTGGAGTAGGCTTCTATATCATTTATAAGGGGGTTGTACTTTGTGTCATAAGGTGGCTGCTGGGATAGGAAATAATTTTGCTATATGTACTTTTGCGGTAGGTAATAATTATGTTACTTTTGCGCCATTTCACTTTGTCTCAAAATGGTACTATTATTTGGTTGTGAAAAGGTAATAATTCTGTTAGATTCATTGCACCCGTACCTGTCAATAGGTGTCGCTTTTGGAGTTGGAAAATTGAAGTCATCCTTTTATAGATATATTATTTTTGTTTTTTGCACATGGACCAATTGAGACATCAAATTTTGACCCTTCTCTCATTGAATGAGATTTTACCTTCTGATTTCCAAATATTAATCAGATTAATGTTCAGACCCCATAGTAACCATCGCCGTGAAATTTCATATTACAGACAATCTGCGTTCCCTTTTAATCATATTCATACAGATAACATATTATCATGACTGATTAACACAAACAATTTGTAAATATAGAACAATGAACTACTAGTATGCTTACGATACCATATCATATTAAAACAGACTAGTTTACAGACAATCTGCAACTAATCTGGTCTGATCAGGCAACTAAGACGCACATATTAAACCTAATTCAGGCAGTCTTCTTGCAACAAGATACCGAAAGCTTATTGGCCTATACTTGAATAGAACCAACATTGTCACCATTTGCATAATGTTTATAGAGGTTTTGTGACCAAAACTTGGAACCACCATGGTTGAAACCATGTGGTAAAAAAGAATCCTACCAGGTCCATTTAACCACTTAGTGTTCCTTTCACTTGAATTCTTAAAAATCCTCACACTAGTAAATGTTCTTTCAAATTTCCCAAATCAAACAAATCAGTTCTTTCCAAGAACTTGTTCAATTTAAAAAATTGAATCTTGCCATCTATAACACCACATATTTTGTTCACTGGGCAATGATCAAACTTAAGGTCCTTACCTCCAATTCTTGAAGTGTACTACCGGACCATAAAACCTCCTCCAGTCTTCTCTAATCGGCCTTTTCTCAGATTAGCATAAAATTTCCATACAAGAATAGTGTACAATATTTTATCAATAGATAACAGGGCTCTCCACTGGAAAGACTCTTACATATTCAAAACATTTGTAAAATTTAGAAAAGACTATGGATTTGTACGATAACCAACAATCACAGTTCAGTTTCTTCAAATCCATTCATTAAAATTGGATTCACTTTTAGAGCCAAGAAAATAGAGTACCTCGGTCTGGAAACTTTCCTATCCGGAGTTGATTCTGATGAATCGGTCTGTAAAGTTGGAAGTTTGGGAACGACTTCTTTTCCTTTTTACTTTGCAGTCGATTTATTCTTAGTAGTCAATTTATTCTTCATTGTTGTAGTGATTTTCTGGGCTTTCTTTGACTTGCGTTTGGTCAATTTTGGGGATTTGCCCATTTTGATCAGAGGGTAAAGGTTTGGGCTTTCAATTTTTCAGAGAGAAAATGGAGAAATTTTGCATGCAGAAAGATGGAGTTCTCGGTTGATTTTAGAATCTGAGACAGAAAAGAGAAAAGCTCTTTGTGGTTTCCCAAGAGGTTGTGAAGATATGTACAATCATGTACATTGGAAAGAGGCTTTCATCAGAGATTTCAAAAGGTATCTTGAAAAAATTGCTATCATTTTGAATTTCAAAAATAATAATATGGAAGCAGTTAGTTTTGAAGAACATACAAAGAAGCATCAAGTTGTTTTAATCTTGGATTGAGGCTTCATCCAAAATCTGCCTTAATCCAAGATTTGGACAATGAGAAGATCATCAGAATTTTCTGACTTAATAAATAATGTAAGAATCTGCTAAGCCTTTCATACCAAGCTCGTAGGGCTTGTTTTAAACCATAAGGAGCCTTTAAGAGTTTGAAAATGTGATTTGGAAAATGCTCGTGAATAAAATCTAGAGGTTGTTCTACATATACCATTCAAAAATGAACTTTTAACATCCATTTGATAAAGTATGAAATTTTTAAAAGATGTAAAGGAAAGTAGCATTCTTATGGACTCTAATCTAGCAACATGAGCAAATGTCTCGTCATTGTTAATGCCCTCTTCTTGATTAAATCCTTGGGCAACAAGTATAGATTTATTTCTAATCACCACTCCATGTTCATCAAGTTTGTTTCTAAAAACCCATTGGTACTAATAACCGGATAATCAAGTGGTCTAAGGACAAGTTTTCAAACTTGATTTCTCTCAAATTAGTTCAGCTCTTCTTGCATAGCTAGTATCCAAAAATAATCATGCAAAGCCATATCAATACAGTTAGGTTTAACACTAGAGTAAAGCAAAATTGTCTACAAAATACCATCCAATTTTGACCCCACAGCTAGAACGACCAATAATTTGCTCTTTTGGATGACTAGTTTTATACTTCCAATCTTTTGGTAGCCCTTGATCAGTGAGCTCTTCAATTTCTTGCTTGCTTTGTTCTGCTTCTTGCTCTTCCAATTCTTCTTCTTTAGCATGAATGCCCAACGATGGAGCTTTATGCTGTTCTTTACCTTTTTCTTTTGAAATCCCTACATCATCATCATCATCATATTTTCTTGATAGATAAATGTTTCATCAAAGACAACATGTACAGATTCTTTCACACATAGTGTTCTCTTATTGTACACTCTATATACCTTTTTATTGAAAGAGTATCCATGGAATATAGCCTCATCGAATTTGCCATCAAATTTTCCAAGATTATCTTGGGTATTAAGAATAAAACATTTGTAGCCAAATACTTTAAAATAGAAAATTGATGGAGTTTTATCAAACATAAGCTCAAATGGTGTTTTTCTTAGAAAAGGTCTTTGCATGACTCAATTAACAATATAACATGTTGTATTGATAGCTTCAGCCCAAAAGTATTTTAGAAAGGAGTTTTCACAAATCATGGATCTAACCATTTCTTGCAAGGTTCTATTTTTCCTTTCAACAACACCATTTTGTTGAGGGGCTTTAGCAGCTAAAGAGTTGTGAAAGACTCCATTCTCATCACAAAAATGGGTAAACTCATTATTACAAAATTCTCTACCTTTGTCACTCCTAATAGAAATCAATTTGCATCCAAGAGAATTTTGGACATGCTTGAATAATCTAGAAAATTTAGAGAATGCCTCATATTTTTGTTTGAGAAACAACGTCCAAGTAAATCTTGAGAAATCATCTATTAGAACACTAGTAAACTTTTTACCACCAAGGCTAGTGGTCCTCATCAGTCCAAACAAATCTTATGTACTAATTCAAGGGGTTTTGATGTGGAAATCATTTTCTTGGGCTTAAAAGAAGTTTTGGTCTATTTTCAAAATTGCCATGCATCACATATTCTACTTTTATCAAACTTTACTTTGGGCAGTCCCCTAACAAGCTCTTTTGAAGGCAATTTGTTTAGCAAATCAAATGATACATGGCCTAGCCTTCTATGCCAAAGATAGTGAGCATTATTATGCACGGAAAGACATCTAATAACTTTGTTTCATTATTTGAGTTGTCCATAATAGAGTAAGAATCTTTCTCAAAAATAACTTTACAACCATTGTCGCATAATTGACTAATGCTAAGTGAGTTGTATTTTAGCCCATCAATTAATAATACTTGTTTGATAATAGTTAAAGATCCTTTACCAATGTTACCTATGCTAAGTATTTTTCCTGTCTTTTTGTCTCCAAAGGTAACAAACCCATAATTTGTAGCTTGAACATCTTCTAGCAGGGCTGCATTTCTAGTCATGTGTCTTGAGCATCCACTCTCCAAAAACCACTTTGTGAAGCTCATTTTCTCCAGTGAATATACCTATACATGAGATGAAAGAGTTATTTTTGGTACCCATATCTTCTTGGGTCCATAGGGGTTAGTAGTGAATTTTTTAATTCTCCAATCAGTTTTCATTCCTAATCTAATGTTTTTGCTAATGTAACACCTAGATGCATTCTGTCCATTTTTACCACAATAAATGCAACATGTGTAATATCTGTTTGAGGAGCTTGTTTTTACAAAATAAAACTTGTGTTTTCCGGTTTTGTGCATATTACCGTAGCCAAGGCTATTTCTGTTTCCAGCTATCTGTTGAACTCCAAGAAGCTTATTCAGGTTACTTCAGCGATTGGTGAATTTTTCAATACAAGTAGTGAGATCATAAATTTTCATTTTCACATTGTCAAACTCACGGATCATAACTTAAAGAGATAAGAGTTTATCACACAAAAATTTATTCTCAAGGGTAGAACAGTTCAAGAGGATAGAAATGATTTCTTTTTCAACATTTAAATAGCACATGGAGTTAAGAAAAATTTTATTTTCACTTACTAGGTTGTTATTCTCATTTGATAAGAAATCAATTTTCACTTTTATTTCTTTGTTCCTTCTTGACAATCTTATTAGTTCACGGAACATATGAACAAGAAGTTCATTTAGATTATCAATATTATCACAAGTAGAATCATGCAATTCAGTTATAAGGTTAGATGGGGAGGAGTTTGCCATATCCTCCATTGCCATGAAGCATATGTTTGTTGTTTCATTTTCAAAATCTACATTTTCCTCAGACTTGAACTCATTTTGATCCCAAGTTCCCACCAGTCCTTTTCATTTATTTGTTTTCAGATCCTTCTTTTTCTTTTTGAGCATCTTACCTTCTTTTTCTTTAGCTATTGGGCAGTCAGCAATAAAGTGTTCGATACTCTTGCATTCATAGTATTGTGGCTTGAATGATGAAGTTTGTCCCTTCCTTTTTGCGAACTTATTTCCTCTTTTGAAGTTTCCCCTTTTGAACATCTTTCTAAATTTTTTTCCAATCATGGCCAATTATTAGTATCCACTTGAGTTCCATCGTCAATTATTCAGTATCCACTTTAGTTCCATCGTCACTATCGGATGGACTACTGTTAGTGTCATCAACAACTTTTAAGGTTGTTCCTCTTTTGCCTTTGTCATTGTCATCAATTTCTTGAAACCTTTTGAGCTTGATTTCATGAGTCAAGAGATAGCCAATTAGCTCTTCAGTTAGTAAGGTTTTCAAATCTTTTGGTTCCTTCACAGCTAGAGTTTTACATTACCAGCCCTTTAGCAAGGCATCCAGAATTTTTCTATTTTGTTCACCAAGGGAATATCTTTTCCCATAAAAGCCTTAAGTCCATTTGCAATGTTTGTGAATCTAGTGAACATATCGGTTATGCTCTTATTTGGCTTCATAGTAAATAATTCATAATCATGAATCTAAAGCCCTAATTTTGATTCCTTCACTTGATTTGTCCTCTCATGGGTGATTTCAAGCAATCTCCACATGTCAAAGGCTGAATAACAACACTTATTCTGTTATATTCAATCGCATTGAGGTCACAACATAGAATGTTCATTGTTTAAAAATCCAATGTCATTTTGGCATTGTCTTCAGCATCATATTCATCACTCTGTTTTGGAACCATTCGACATTCAACACTTCTAGAAGGTGTTAGTATTGTGCCCTAGTGGCCATTACTTGTATTTTGTATATGACACATTTATTTTATAATACAAGGCATTATTTATCTTTATCTTTACTTTCATGTAAAATAACTGTTAGAAAGTCCCTAGTACAACACTGTGTTAAGAAAATCATGATGTGAGATTCCTATTACACTGTACAGTGTTTGTTTTTAAATAATCCCTAGTCGTAGTATTATTGAGATAGGACTTCATTAAGGCGTTAAGACTAGCACATGTTAGACTTCCTAATTTGATCAGGTCGTAGTTCTCACATTCGTGAGTATTGTGATACTCAAAGTTGACATGTAGAGATGCTAATCAAGTATATTGGATGACTTGACTGTGAGATAGTCACATGGATAACTATGTACTGCCAGTGATAGAATCTCGTTAAAGCAAATGTGCAAGTATCCCTAGACTTGAGATCTCCAATGTACTTTATTTGCTAAGCATTGTGCTTTGATTCGAATCTCTAGAGCCAGATCGAGGGCCGTCTATGGGATAGATATTGGGTATAGTATGAGGTAAATGAAAGTAGTAGAGATAGTCAATAAGGGATTCACCACTGCTAATAGTATGGGCGAATATCTCACGACCACTTATTGGAATTACAACTCATAAAATCCTTGGCCAATGTGATTGTGTATTGGAAACAGTTCCAATTGATACACATGTAAAGTAGTGGATTCTTGGTACAAGTACTAATATATTCAAGCCAGAAATAATGTATATTCTGGAGGGAGTTGGTGCTAATTCCGTATTCCAAACCAAATGAGATATTGTATGGTAAAAGGAATTTATTACACTGTAGTTTGTTATTGAAGGGTTCATGTTAAGCCACTTGACTTCCTAAAATCTTGGGTGGTCAAATGTGTTGCTAGATGCCACTCATGATCTACTAAATATGTGTTTATTAATTGATGAATTAATACATCAATCCTGATTACAATTAGCAGGTTAATTCTAAATTATTAAGGATTATATTAATCTCAAAGGCATATGGATTAATTTATATTTGCTACCAATAGATCGAAAAACGTAATAGGTCATACACAATAGAGGATTAAGTACTCAAGATGTTATTTGATAACGTTATGGGGTTAATTGTGAGAAGGAAAAGTTATTGTGGTCAAATTATAACTAGTTATAATTTTGGGTCAAATCATGATTGTTGAAACTTATGGTTTCCAATTGCAATTTTTGAATTCTAATTTGATTAGAATTCACATAAACGTGTTTTACAACAATTTCGGGGTAACACCGAAGTTTTGAAAGATTGATATTTTTTTATAGATGAAGAGAATTGTTCTCTTAGCTTTAACTAGCGAAAAGCACAAAATACTCAAACCCCCTCTCTCTCTCTCTCTCTCTCTCTCTCTCTCTCTCTCTCTCTCTCTCTCTCTCTCTCTCTCTCTCTTTTCTATTTCAGAAAGTACAGAGACGAACCCTAGCCACCTTCACGTTCTCTGCTAGCACAAAGAATGTGTTTTGGGTTTCTTAAGTCTTACCTCGTGCCGATATTATTAGTGGGAGTCTCACAGTTAGACTCCAGTGGCGGCAAGACGAGACTATGGTTTTGTGCTGGATCGTGCCTCAACAGTTGGAATAAATTTTTGAACAACAAAGACATAACAGACAGGTACATTCTTTCTTTTTAATCCGTATCAGCATATACATGCGGTCCTCTTCTCTAGAATCTTTTATTTCTACTGCGTAATGCATATATAATACAGTTAAGGACTCTAACAGAAGAAACATATGGTCCTCTTTCAATCAAATTCCATAGCTCAAAATTAATTGAACAAACATTGATCTTCATGCGATTTTTCCAGAATGTGTCATTACTCCCAGTGATCAAAGGAGGTCTATTTGTCAATGCTCCCTCGACATAGGGAATAGAGGAGATATTTGCCATAAGGATCTTTTCTACAAGGCTGTTTAGCCAAAGAAGAGTAGACCAACTCTCTGATACTAAATGAAAAACCTTAGAAAGGGTGAATAAGGTTTCTGGCAAATTTAAAACACTTTTCAAAAAGGATCAATTTTTTCAAAGTCCTTTTGTTTTTCAGATAGAAAAGTTTACTAGATATGCAAAGAAAAGTTTTTGAGCAGCCTTAAGGAACCAAATAGGGTCTTAATGAAATGAGACAAGAGAAGTGAAATTAATACAAAAATAACGATGGGTTGGTAAGAGTCATAAATATTTATTTTGAATGATTAAAACTATTGGTCAAAGAAATTCACAAGCAGTCAGAAGTTAAATGCAAGTATGAATAAGGGATTTATAATGGTTTGATCCTTCAAGATCTACATCTACTACCTTCAACTCACATTTAAGGATTTTAAACCAGATCACTAAAAACTCAACCCAACACAATGGTGTTTGCCTACACCAATTACAAGAGAGGATCACCACACTTGGTTTTAACCAAACTTCTAAATCAACTACAAATAAAAGCTCATCCTAAAAGGGTTTTACACCTCAACCTTGATATACAAAAAGGTATGTAATAATGAAACAAAGATATCACACACTTTCAAGCAAATGTGCAAACAAATAAGCACCAACAACCTTCACCTTTTTTAAATAATTAGATTTCACTTTGAAGCACTAATGAAAAGGGAGATTTTTGTATTTTATAGAGTAAGTGTATTTCTTATAAAGATAGGACAAAAATCTACTTTAAAATTGAGTTTTGAAAGCATTTAGATGCAAAAGTAAAGCTCCAACGGCTAGAAATGGCCAGTTTCTAGATGTCAAATTTTCCAAAGTTTTGGACTAAAGGATCGGATGATGGACTATCTAAAAGGTGAGTCCAAAATGACACTTTTCTAGGTAGAAGCATTTTGATACTATTCACATATTTTGGATGAAGTGTTTGGATGCAGAGCTATCCAAATGACTCAATCCAAAATTCTGAAGACTTAGTACTTTGAAATCTTTTTACTTGTATACTTTAAAGTAGAAATATATTAAATCATAAGGTAAAGAAGACATATGAATTTATACAAAATACCTTATCAAAATGATTCATAGTCTAAAGTTCTTTCTCAAGGACTTCATGATCTTGTGAGCTCTTAGGTTGAAGTTATTCTTGATCAATCACCACTTTGGATTCCATTTCCTTAAGAGCTACTTAGCAACCTTGTAATACCCCACATTTTACCTTTGACTGGCTATTTACTTCAAATAGGATGGGAATTTATATTAATGGCCAAAACAAAAGATGATCGATGTAATGAAATGAATATTTTGGTATGATAATATTTTGTCAGGTCCTAAATGTAATTATTGAATTTGTTTTACCCGTACCCTAAATCTTTGAAAGGCTATTATTTTCAATAAAATAAGAATTTGAGGGTGCACTGAGAAGGGAAATTGATCAGTGCGATGAGACGCACGTTTTGGTGTGAATTATGTTATTCGGGTTATCGGACGCATTTTCGTCATTTTGACCATAAATTTGACTAAACTATGAAGGAATTGAAGGATTTAAGCATTACCAATGAATTTAGTGGAATTTTTGGAGTTGAATGGGGAAATAAAATATTTTCCGTTTCGGATCCAATTTTGGTCATTTCTAAGAAAAAAAATTGGAAAATGCAGTAAAAAATTTGGACATGTGACATTTTGTGATTGGTAGCCTTGGAAATGTATCAACTTATGAGAGGTTGTATGAAGAATTCATGCAAGATGCATGGAATTAAAGAATTACAAAATAAATAGAAGAATGATGTGTATTTTTATGATTGGAACACATTATTGGTAGGTCATTTAATTAAGGTCTTGTGCAATGTGATTGGCCAATACTTGGATAATGAGAAGGTGGTTGAATGGCTAAAAATTAGCCAAAAACTAGTAGCTTCAATAGAGAAAAGAAGAGAAATTTTTTAGGAAGGAAATTAAGTGGTTGGTGTGTATGTTTTCCATTGGAACACACCTATGTTTTAACCACTATATACTTAATTGAATTAATATTTTCTTGGCCAAAAATCTAATGACAATGGTGGTGGGAAGGCTATTATACAGCCAAAAATATTCGGCAGCCTCAAGGGGAGAGAAATAAAGGAAAATAAATCAAAAGAAAATAGCAAAAAGAAAGAAAAAGGTAGCTAGTGTGTGTTCTTGGTGTATTATATGAATTCTTGAGAGGTTCTTGGAGTAAATCACACCAAAGAGCTCTAAATACAAGGTAAAACCCTACCTTGCTTGAATTAAAGTTGTTGTTGGATAAATGGTGATCATTATGATATCAATTTTAACATCAAAACATGATCTTCATGTCTTGATTTTGGATCAAATGCTAGGGTTTATAAACTTTGTTAATGACCTTTTTATGTGTCTTTGTGTGTCGGCTGCCTAGAAGACTTATGGATATTGTTTTATGTGAGTAAGAACTGAATATATTCATGGTAGTTTGAAAGATTGCGTTTGGTTAATGAGATGATGACCAAAGTAGAATAAAAATGCAAGCTACTTAGTTGGAAAAATGAATTATACTAGCTTCTTGATTAGAAGAAGTGAATTTGTGTTGAATAAGCATGACTCTTGTGAGCTATTGGAATCTAAAAATTACAGAATCAAAGTTGATTTGAAGGAAAACTAAATGAATTAATGTTCTGAAAGTGTCAAAGGCTAAAGGAAATTAAAGGATAGCATGAATAGTAGAATTGGAGCAAAACTACGGGGGCTATTTTTACCTTGTATTATATCATGGGAACTCGAACTAAGAAAATGGCCAAATTGGAGTTGTGGATTGAATGTTATGTGGGGAACAAAATCATGTATCAAAGCAGTAAAATTTCAGGATTTTTCTTGGGAAGTGAATGAACTTTAGGAAAAATAATTGTGTGATTTTGGATGAAATAAATGAGAAATATGAAGTGAATCCCTTGTGCATGAAGGGAGGAAGGATACGGAAAAGGAAAACAGAAAGAATTGAACAAACGGAAAAAAATGGTTGAGTTCTAAATAAACTCTTCTTTAGAGAGTTTAAGAATTGCTTCCAGTACGAAAATGATATGCTTTTCCACAAAGGTTTTATGTATCCTGATTCTTTCACACATGTGTTATCTATTTTGAAAAATTTAGGATCAGAGCTGTGGCGAAAGCGCGGTGGATTCCCAGAGGCTCATGCTACATCTTGGACCTGTTATACCCTCAAGTATATGTATCAGAAGCTAAATTCTTATATTTTTCTATGTTGGAAAAAATTTCCATTGCATATTGGATGCAATTGGTATAAAGACCCCTTGTCTGGGCAACTGGACGGAGCGATATCCCATAAAGTTATAGCCCACTACGTTATGGAAATATGGGGTGTTACAAACCTTATTTGCATGCCTTGGAAGAATTAGGTGAAACGTGTCCTATCACATATAAGTCACATGAGTTAGTCCTCATCATTGTTTGTCATCAGTCAAAACACAGGAGAATGCCCTTAGGGCTAACAAGTACAACAACAACCAAAACTTACTAACAATCCTTTTATTCTCAAAACTCCAACACCCATACAAAAACATTGAAACCAATCCTATTATACAACAATCAATCACAAATACCTATTATACAACAAGATCTCCTATACAATAATATCCAAATATAGCTACACTTTCATCCTAAGAATACTAATACAATAACAAATACAAAATGCCCTAATAACAACAAAAACAAGGCCATATATAAAAGCTTAAATTAAATCCTAAGTATCTACTATATATACAATTTCCAAGATAGCTACATACACCAACATAAAAATAATAATGATAATAATAATACAACAAACATAACGACACAACACATTAGAACAGAATACAATATATTTATCTCAAAGATAAAAAAAATAAAGAATTGAAAAAACATAAAAATAACATATAAAAAGGAAAAGAAGTATGTATACAAGTAATGGTTAGCAATATACACAAATAGAAAAACAAATTTTTATATAGTATTTACAAATATATACATAGCTAAATCAACAAGACTCAAGAGTTTCTTGATATTGTCAATCCTCAGCAACGGCACCAAAAACTTAGTGGATGGTTAACTTGATTATGAAGTTTTTGGTATGAGGAAAAAAAATGAAAGAATTATTAAACAAAAGGAACACATAACATAGATTTTTTCCAGGTAGTGGTGCAAAAAACTTGATGTACGGTTTCGACTGCATTGGAAAAAATGTAACAAAAGGCACCAATTATCAAGTCCTAAATTTAAAATGCCAATCACTAAACCACACGTATGGGGCAAGTGTATCCATCGCGTAATATAGGGAATAGTAAGTATCAAATTCATGGAAACTTAGAAATTACCACTACTTTGCTCTCATCTAATTATCTAGCCAAAATTAATATAAAGACAAAGAAATAAAACTAACTATGCTAACCTAATACAATAGAGAGTACATCGGACCCACACAAGAAAAGTCACAAGGATTGTCAAGGAGTAAGAATATAGGAAAGCCCATGTACAAGAAGAAATCCCCCCGAAACATGTCATGTAAAGAGATCATCACTAAGTTCATCAACTCCTAACACGAGCACCGGTGTGAGTTTTCAAGAATAAACCTTACTCTCTCTCGAGTTGTGAGATTCCTTTCCAAAGGCTCAATTAATTGGTATCTCTATCTACCAAATCAAACTAAACCAAGGAAGCATTACATTTACCCATCTCCAAAAGGTAATTGGAAGCCCCAATAGCCCTATCACTAGGTACTATTGAAAACCTAATGACTACCATGTTCTAATCCTTCAATTTATCTCTCAATTTAATTAAAGGAAAATAAACATTGGACTAATTAATTTGATGTTCAACTCCTAAGCCCATCTCTCAAAATCATTAAGAGAGAACCAATCAATTGAATATATCAACCAAGCCTAAACTATAAATCCAACGCAATAATACCCAAGTTGTCAAATACAAGAATAAGAATTCAATAAATCATAATAACAACTTAGTACAAGAGCATAAATTAGAGTCCACTCCCCAAATATAATTAAAATACAAGAATAAGAATTCAATAAATCATAATAACAACTTAGTACAAGAGCATAAATTAGAGTCCACTCCCCAAATATAATTAAAATCATATAAACATCAATATTGTAAATTTAATACAAAGAAAAAGAAAGAACTTCACTCATAGATAAGATCTTGAGCTTCCTCTTCCTTGGATTTTCTTCAACAATCCGCTCTTCTTCTCCCTTCCTCTCCATGTTCTTCCCTTCCTTGAACGGTTTCTTTAGCCCCCTAAAGGATCTCTTAGTTGCTAGCCAACAAAGGACGAGTTTCTAGGGTTTATATAGGCTATTTATATTGTACAATAGAAACAAATGAAGAAAAAATTAGCAAAATAGTGAAATTGTGCTTTTCTGTGCATGTGAGCGGCCCACTTCCTTAGGCCACAACATTTTTCCAGAGCCAAGGCAGCCCAAGGAAGTTCCCTGGTCCACCAGGTTTCTAACTTGGTGCAATAAAGCATGAAATAGGTGGCAGAGGAAAGTGAAAACCCCCTAGGCCAGCACTAAAAACACAATACATATATACACATTCAACTAGGAGGCTAAGGGGAGTTAAGCTTCCCTTGGCCGCCACTTGAAAACACAACACACATATATTTACATAGAAGTAGGCCTTCGCCGCCTACTTTCTGAATGAAATACAACAACAACAACAACAACAAATTATAATACTAGGCGGCCAAAGGTACCTAAGGTTTGGCCACCTCTCTTCTTACTCTAGGATGCCTCTTGTGCATTTCTTCAATGATTCTTTATTTTTACTCGATTTTCCTCTGTTCAACTTTATTATCCTGAATTGGATTTTTTTTTTATTTCCTACGAAAACAAGATAAAAAGGATGTGGTGAATGGTGTATTAAACAAGAACTTATCACAATTGTCACTCAGAAATATTGGAAAATGTATATGTGATGAGGCCTCAACGAGTCTGCAGTTTCCTAGCATTAGCTAGACATTACTGAAGGTTTATCGAAAGATTTTCAAAACTCGTTTCACCTTTATGGTGGATTTCGACCATGCAAACCAGTTTATGTGCAACAGAAAAATAAAATGAAATCCACTCGAATGATCACTCGTATGTAATTAATCAGATTACGAGATGGAAGGAAAAATTAATTACCTCGAAAATGCAGCTTTTAAAAATTTTCTTTCCCACACAGAACTTTTTCAAAAGATTGTCCATGCACAAACCACTAAATTCTAAGGATTGGAGTTTCTCTAATAAAAATCCATACCAGGAACGTATACAAGAACCACCAAAATTTTATGCTAAAAAATTAATGTGGCAGCTATGTAGGGATTCAGCCATGCAAAAGCATCCACGTAGCGGGAAATAAAAACCAAAATCCCTCCCAATGATCACATGTTTGTCAATTAAAATGTGTAAGAAAGAAAGTAACAGGATACCTGTTGCAGCCTTAGTAAAAAAAAATATCTTCGGTTCCAAACTACTGTGATCACGATCACAACTATTCTATGATCGGTTGCTCATGACGGCCACTGAAATCCAAACAAGGACAACCTCTAATAGTATCCACACAAGGGACTCAAGGAAAAACAAAGAACGCTCTTTGCTAGAAGGGTTCTTGTGCCTAGGGTTTAATTGCTTAGAAGAAGAAGGGGAAAACATTGTTTAAATAAAAGAATTAGAATTCTTTAAATGTAATTGGAATCTACAAGTTCTCACTATTACAATGTGACCCAAAATTATAACTAATCATAGTTTGACCACATAAACTTCTTCTTCTCACAATTAACCCCATAATGTTATCAAATAATATCTTGAGTACTTAATGCTCTATTGTGTGTGACCTATTAGGTTTCTCAGTTTATTGGTAGCAAATATAAATTAATCCAAACATCTTTGAGATTAATAATCCTTAATTATTTAGAATTAACCAATTAATTCTAAATAGGATTAGTTTATTAATTTATCAATTAATAAAATCATATTTAGCAAATTATGAGCGGTATTAAGCAACACATCATAACCACCCAAGAGTAAAGGAAGTCAAGTGGATTGACGTGAACTCTTCAATAACAAACTACAGTGCAATAAATTCTTTTCACCATACAATATCAAATTCGGTTTGGAGTACGGAATTAGTACCAACTCCCTCCAAAATATAAATTAATTTTGGCCCAAATATAATTGTACTTGTACAAGGAATCCACTACTCTATATGTGTATTAATTGGAACTATTTCCAATACACAATCACCTTGGCCAAAGATTTTACGAGTAGTAATTCTAAAAAGTGGCCGTAAGATATTTGCCCCTACTATTAGAAGTAGTGAATCATTTATTTACCACTTCAACTACTTTCGTTTACCTCACATTGTACACAACCATCCTACAGGTAGTCCTCGATCTAGCTCCAGAGATTAGAATCAAAGCACTATGCTCAGCAAACAAAGTACCTTCGAGATCTCAAGTCTAAGGAACCTTGCACGTTTGCCATAACGAGATTCTATCATTGGCACTACATAATTATCCATGTGATTATCTCATAGTCAGGTCATCCAATTTAGTTGTTCTATTAACAAGTATCCATGTGTCAATTTTGAGTATCACAGTACTCACGAATGTGAGAACCACAGCCTGATCAAATCAGGAAGTTTAACACGTGATAGTTTTAATGCATTAATGAAGTCCTATCTCATTAGTACTTCGACTAGGGATTATTTATGTACTAACACTATACAGTATAGTAGAAATCTCACATCATGATCTCTAACATGATTTCCTTGACACAATGTTGTACTTGGGACTTTATCTAATTGTTATTTTACATGAAAGTAAAGAAGACAAACTGAAAGATAAATAATGCCTAGTATTATAAGACAAATGTGTTATATACAAATTACAAGTGATTGGCTCTACGACACAACACTAATAAACTCCCATTTGCACTAGAGCCAATAATTTATGTATCTATTACCAAATGACTCAACATGCCTATCACGTTTCTCTTTGGGATAGTGCTTTTGTAAGCGGGTCAGCTATGTTCTCATCTGTAGGAACTCTTTCTATCTTTACATCTCTCCTCTTTTTGTAATCTCTCTTATCAAATGAAAGTGTCTAAGCACATGCTTGGATCACTGGTGAGACCGTGGTTCTTTTGCTTGTGCAATGGCTACATTGTTGTCATAATACAGAGATATTAGATCAACAATGTGAGGGACCACTCCAAGTTCTGTGATGAACTTCTTGATCTAAACTACTTTTTTAGCTACTTCCAAAGTGGCTATGTACTCAGCTTCAGTCGTTGAGTTGGCAATCGTATCTTCTTTTGAATTTTTCCAACTCATTGCCCTCCATGCAATGTAAACACGTAGCTGGATTGTGATTTGAAATCATTTTTATTGGATTGAAAACTAGCATCTGTATACCTATTTACTTTCAAATTATCTACTCCATACACCAAGAATACATCCTCACTGCCCTCCACACAATGTAAACATGTAGTTAGATTATGATTTGAAATCATCCTTTTCGAATTGAAAACTGGCATCTATATACCTATTTACTTTCAAATTACCTGCTCCATACACCAAGAATACATCCTTAGTCCTTTGTAAGTACATAAGGATATTCTTTACAGCCACCCAATGATCATCTCTAGGATCAAACTAGTATTTGCTCAAAAAACTTAGAGCACAAATCGAGCCTAGGCCTAGTACATATCATAATATACATGATAGAACCAATTGCAGATGCATATGGTATTCTACTCGTGTGATCCCTTTCAACTTGCATCTTAGGACAAATCAATTTTGAAAGACTTATCCTATGCTTCATGGGTAAGAATCCCTTCTTGGATTGATCCATGCTAAACCTATTTAACACTTTATCTATGTATGTATACTGTGAAAGACCTAGCAACCTTTTCGATCTATCTCTATAAATCCTTATTCCAAGAATATAGGTTACTTCTCCAGGGTCTTTCATGGAGAATTTCTTGGATAACCAAACTTTCATTGATTGAAGGACAGGTACATCATTTCCTATAAGTAATATGTCATCTATATAAAGCAATAAGAACTCCCACTAACCTCCTTGTACACACATGGCTCACCCATGTTTTGAATGAAACCAAAATCTTTGATTGTTTCATCAAAATAGATGTTCCAACTCCTAAAAGCTTGCTTAATTCCATAAATGGACATTTGCAGTCTACACACTATTATGCTATCATTGGATGTGAAACCCTCAAGTTGTATCATATATACTTTCTTAATCAAAATTTCATTTATGAAAGTTGTTTTCACATCTATTTGCCAGATCTCATAGTCGTAATGAATGGCAATGGCTAGGAGTATTTTGATAGATTTTAGCATGGCTACTAGTGAGAATGTTTCGTCATAGTCAATAACATGTTGTTGACAATAACCTTTAGCCACTAATCGTGTTTTATAGGTGACTCCGTTACCATCCATGTTGGTTTTCTTCTTGAAAACCCATTTGCACCCAATAGGCTTGATTCCTTTGGATGGATCAACCAAAGTCCATACTTAATTCTCATACATGGAATCCATCTCTGACTTCATGGCCTCAAGCCATTTGTCACATTATGAACTGCTCAGAACTTCCTTAGAAGTGGTTAGCTCATCTTCATCTATGAGCAACACATCATTGTGGTCACTTTTGAGAAATTCATCTCTCTAGTGCCATACGTATGCTACTCGACCTACGGGGATCTTGTGTAATAGAAGGTTCATCTATTCTCTCAATAGACGTGGGATCAGATGGTTGATCCTTATTTGTTTGTGCTTCTTAAACTTCACTAACTTCAATTTCACTCCTACTGTCCCTTTTGCGCATGTGCTCATTCTCAAAAATGAAAGTATGCTTCAAAATAAAAAGTTTGTATTCAGATGGGAGATAGAAGTAATACCTGAAAGATTCTTTCGGATAACCCACAAATAAACTCTTGTAAGACTTACTATCAAGTTTGTCTGACTGTAGCCTTTTGACAAAGGCAGGGCAACCCTATACTCTCAAGTGAGATAACTTTAGTTTTTTTCGAAAAACTTCTCAAATGGGGTAGTATCAATAGTTACAGAACTCTATTTAGAATATAAACAGAAGTCTCTAGCGCGTACTCTCAAAATGATTTTGGCAAGTTTGTAGAAGCCATCATGGTGCGTAACATGTCTAGAAGGGTTCAATTCCTTCTCTCAGATGCACCGTTATGCTGAGGTATATGTGGTGGAGTCCATTGAAATAATATCCATTATCTCTAAGATAACCCTAAAACTCTTGGCTTATGTATTCATCTCTTCGATCTAATCTTAGAGTCCTAATATTTTGGCTAAGTTGTTTCTCTACTTCATTCTTGAAGTCTTTGAACTTTTCAAAAGCTTCAAATTTGTGTTTCAAAAGTTATGAAATAGTTATAACCTCCTCTTACTTGTATAGATATTAGGCCACATATATCAGAATATATGAGTTCTAATAACTCTTTGGCCCTTTATTATTTTCCAGAAAAAGGAGTTTTAGCCATTTTACCTAGTGAACAGGACTTACAAGTGCCATATGAGAATGGCACTTGTAACTCTAAGTCACAAAGCCTGTTTAACTTAAAAATAAGATTCTCGTTTATATGGCCTAAATGGCTATGCCATAAGTAAGAGGTATTTGGGTTATCAATTTTTAGTTTCTTATTGTTTATATTGAGAATTGGATTATCCATGTCTAGAACATATAAACCATTAATCGAAGTTGCAAAACCATAGTGGATATCATTTAACGAAAAAGAACAACATTTATTCTTAAAAATTAAATGAAATCTATATAAATCTAAACATGTAACTAAGATAATGTTTTTCAACAAAACAAGTACAGAATAACAGTTGAAGTTCTAAAACTAATCCAGAAGGCAGGTGTAACTCATAAGTGCCCACATCAAGTGCAACAACCTTTGTTCCATTTGCAGTACATAGGTCCACGTCTCTCTTCTCAAACCTTTTACTGTCCTTTAGTCCCTACAAATTATTGCATAAATGATATCTAAATCTGGTATCCAATACCTATGTCTCATTTCTAGACATAGTATTTATCTCAATCATAAATATACTAGGAGTAGAAGTAGAAGTATGTATATTCTTATCCTTCTACTTCATCTCCTTCACGATCTCCAAGTAGGCCTTACAGTTATGCCTCCAATTGCCTATTTTACCATAGTGATGGCATGGGCCTTTGGTGACTGCGTCCTTTTTCTTTACACCACCTTTGGGTTGAGTAGAGGCCTTCTTCTTCTTCTTAGGAAATTTCTTCTTAGAAAAAGAATATTCTACCATCAAGACTGCGTTGGATTTCTTCTTCATGGAGGACTCCGCAGTTTTGAGAAGATTGATCAACTTGGGAATAGTAGACTCAATCTTGTTCATCTGATACTTTTTGGGCAAAGATTGTAGAATTAAGTCAATACTTAATTCATTGTCAATTATAAACCCGAGAGATACAAGCTTCTCTATCAAGCCCATCATCTTCAGCCCATGAATGGCCACTGAAACACGTTCAGCCCTCTTAGATTGGAATAGTTCTTTATGTAACACCCTACACCCTAGGTACCTAGATAGGGCAGGATGTCACCCCGTCCAAAGGACCATGGGTCTTTATAACGAAGTACAAAATAAAACAAAACTACTATATAAAATTAAAAGAATAATTCCATTACATCTGGAAGCAAAACTTATACAAGTTTGGAAACTCAAAACTAACAACCGTCTCTTAAAACAAACTCAAAAACACAACTAAGTAAATAAGTTGGAGCTCAACCCTAGCTTCACCCTGCTCAATATAGGCAATCTCCTGAAATCATGATATAAAAAGGTGTGAGATTGACATCTCAGTAAGTCCCGTGTATGCAAGTGTCAATTGAAATCATTTCGTGTATGCAAGCTTATTCAAATCACAAAATCATGTTTGCAAGTCAATTTAATCATTAACAGTTATACCAAGGAGCCTTGCTCAATAAATCCAAAACAGTTCAAAATAAATCACTGTTTCATCACATTCATAATTCATTAAGTAGGGATTAGTAAATGATTCAAGAATATAGTAACACAATCCATATCATGGTTACCACCATGATAGCTTCCCAATGTATTCTTTCAACAATGGGCAGTGGGGGATCCACCCACTGGGTGAGGTACTCCTCCATCTCTGCACCCAATATTCTGGTTGTCCAATTTGGGTCAACAATGTCCATATGGACCAACATGCTAGCGTGGATGGCCTGACTAAGTAGTATTGTCGCCTCTCCAAGTTGAGTTTATCTTTTGGAGGTGGCCTCCAGTTAGAAGACTCACTCTTACTCTTCAAAACTAGTACTATTAGCCTACCCTCACTGAGTACTCAACGCTCCTCAGTTATGGGTAGAATCATTTTCCCTTTTCCAAAAGTCTTTAATTAATTTGATTGCAAAACGTATTTTTTTGTAATAGTGTTTTCAAATTGGTTGACAATAGTTTAAGAAATCATTTTTGAGGTTGAATAATCAAACTTTGCAAATTCGTTTTGAAAATCAAACTTCCACGTTTCCAATCCAAGTATCACAATAATCCAATATAACTTATCATTTTAGTCAAGGCTCAATCCTTATGTCAAAACATTATATTGACATCAATTTCAAATAACATTGTAAAAATTGCTTGCAAACATGTAACAGTTATCAAAACGGTTATGCAAGGACTTACTTGAATATACTCAGCAATCAACCACAGTAATGTTTGCCCTCTCTTTCACTTTCTTCCTTATCTAAAATAATTGATTCTATAATTAGGATCCAAATGTTATTCCGCTATCATCATGCATCATGAATCCGTATGATCATATGAACCTTCTAAGTCATTTATGGCATCTAGATAGACTAATTCATTAAATTATCGCCATAGCTTCCCATGATCATGTATCTCATCATTATGCATACTTATAGACAAATTAAACCATCTACATAATGACTTCCATACTCAATTACCATTAACTTCCTATATGAACCTTAATTGCATCAAAAGATCTCATCTTTATTCAACATACAATAAATCTAGATCATCATAGCAATATTTATCCATATTCAATGCCATATATGCCTAGTTCATTATATTGCGCCATCAAACTCATCAATCTAATCAAATCATGCTTCCATGCTAAGCTTCTTGCATATCATCCCCACCATACATTCTCCCATAATCTAAATCAGAGGAGTTAAGCCTCAATTACCTCTTTGGCGGCACAACAAGAGCAAAGGTGGCGGGTGCCTTTGGTGCTTGGTTGAATCTACTTTAGAAGGAAGAGTTGATTGGTGGCTCGTGGACCTTTGTTCGGAAATTTCCAACAATAGAGGAGAAGAATTAGCCTCTTGATAACCGAGATTTAGAAGGGAAGAAGAAGGATTAATTGAATACAAGTTGAAAGCGGTTGAAGGGTTACTCACCTTTGGTTTAGTTTTCAATTTGGAGAGGATTGGAGATTGCAACGGATACAAGCCTTAGAGAGAGAGTGGCGGCTGGAATTTCCAGATTTAGGGAATGTTTAGGGTTTGTTTGAGGGCTGGTTGATGAAAGGAATAGGCTGGCTAGGCTGAGGTGTTTTTGTGAAACCCCAGTTGAAACCAACCTTAGAGTAAGGGGGTTGGGATGCATATCATATTTTTTTTGCATGCATAAATGCATTTTTGTATGATTTTATGTGCTCTAGATATTTGATTTATAGTCTAGAAGGCTTAATTGTGTTTTTTGAGTAAGAAGGGTAAAATGGTAATTTTTGCTTGAGGTGAAAATAGGGAGATAGCTTGAGAATCAAATAGGAAAAATACTTGGGAAAAGAAATAAGAGCAAGAGTTGTTGTGGTTTAGTGGTTAGAGCTTTGGAATTAATTCTTGAGGGATTGGATTCAAATTCCATCATTGGAGTTTAGCGTGATTAAATTTTTATTTTTGTTTGGGAAGGCTATATTTTGGCCTTGTATGCTTTAGGGAAAAGTAGGGGTGTTGCCCTAGGGGAGACATGATAGGAATGTCCTAATCCTACTCTTGTGTCCTACAAAAATTTCTAAGGGATTCCTACCCTTCTTGATCTCTAACTTTCCTTAATTTTTAATCAATTAGGACATTCAATTTATCCAAGCCAATTTTGTTTCTAGAAAATTCTAGCAAGGATCTGTGATATTTAGGTTTCGAAAATGGCTATGAATGGATATATTCTTGACCGAAATTGGGGAAGAGTTATGGAAGGTTCCCAAGAGAATTAATCTCCATGGTTGAACCTTCAAAACTCTAACCTAGTTGTGTTCATCTTCTTCATGTAGTAAACTGGAAATTTTCCATCTTCTTGACCAGTCCAATTGTCAAAATTTCCAGCCAATATTCTCTCTCAAATGCTGCCATAAAAATGACCATTTCACTTAGCTTGAAGACTGAAAATTTTAGCTCAAAATCGGACTGCCAAAGGCTGTGCAAACCAGGAAAATTTCCTGGGCAGTTTCGCAGCTTGGGGAGCCCAAAAAACCAAGCTGTTTCTTCTAGCTTTTCAACCAGCAATACAGCCTTGTTTTTCCTCCATAAAGAAGGCTAGAAACCAGCCTTAAAGGGCCCTCCAATGGCCTTTCAAACCTTCCGTAAGCTGACTGAAATATGACAGAAAAATCTGCCCAGAAATTCCAGCCAACCTGCGAAAATCCTGAGTAGAAATTCCAGCTTGTTCCCTCTTCACCCTTATCTGAAACTTACTCTATTTTTCTGTGCAAACTCACCTTGAACAGCCATGAACTAAGCTCCATCATCTCCTCCATTGTTCTGCACAAAAAACAACTCCATGGCTGCTCCTAAAATCTTTCCATCAATCACCCCAATCAATCCATTCATTGAGGTCCAAAATTTCAGCAAAATTTTCCAGCAACCTTCCATAGATTAACCCTCAAACAACCAGAAAACTCCTTCACCAATGTGCACCATACTTTCAACCATTCTAAGGCTCATTCAAACATCATCATTCATCTCAGCAAAAATCACAGCAATTCAGTCGGCCATTGAAGCTTCCAAAAGCTCTCTTCCATCAAAGATCTTCTTGCCAAATTTTGTTTCCAAAGTGATTCCCTAAAATATTGTTTTACGATTTCAAACAACCAGCTTTCCTTTTCCTCTCAAACCAGAAAAATCAATTACCAAAACCTCTTAAACAATTTGTCCACTCCAATCCCACAAAATTTCGGCCAGCTTCAATCAAATCCTCTCCATTCTCTTCAACCTTCAAGAACACCAAGAACACCTACTAGCATCCATATGCCTAATACCACTCCAAACCACTCCAATCTTCTCCAAAAACTCCAGATCACACCTACTCCACCCCTTGAGACCACTTCTGCAATTTTTAACATCAAACTTTCGAAATCCAACTCTCTCTTTTTGATCAAAAAACCAGTATTTTTGTGAAGGCTCAAGAACACCTTCAAGGTAAACATGATCAATCACCCCACCTTCTCTCATCTTCAACTTCTAATGAATATATGTGTATATAAACATACTAATGGACTCTCTTTTCCTCTTCTCTCTCTCTCTCTCTCTCTCTCTCTCTCTTGGCCGAATGGTTACTTCAACCATGGCCATGTTTCTTTCTTCCTCCATTAGACGGATCAAGTCTCCTAGCGAGAGGATTCTCTAGAAACGTCCCCAAGGTAGTCATCATTCAAGTAAGTTTCTTCCATCTTCTCTTTAAACCCTAGAATCATGTCTCTTAGATGTAGTTGGATGAGGATGGAATATATTTGGAGATTGAGTATGTGTTTATATGATGGAGTTGAGATTGAAGCATGAAGGAATATGTTTATATGATGGAGTTGGGATTGATGCATGATGATGATTGGTCTTGGTTAGATTATATGATGTTTTAGGGTTTGTTGCATGCCTTATGTCGTGAGTAGTATGATTAATCAAGCATGTTAGAGATTATATCACCTTTGGTGAATAGGGTTTATGTTCTTGTATTCTTGTTGAGGCCATGCATATGATTATGTTTAGTGGAGTTGAGATCATATGTTGGTAAATTTAGATCTATGCCTTTATTCATGATTTGGATGATTTGATGATTGGTGTAGAGTGTATGTTCATGATTATGGTTAACAATAGAAATTATGATTATGACCTCGTTGTCCCTAAGCTAATTAAGTTGGCCAATTTTATTTCATCAATAAAAATGATTTATGCTACAATTTCTCCTCGTGATTTCAAAAACCTTAGGAAAATATGGTTATATAAAATAATAATATTTTAATCAAATAAATGATAACTTTTGTTAAAGAAATAAAATATATAGATATTATATATAATAATATCATTTAATCAAGCCTTTTATATAATAATCATAATAGGTAAAATGTTAATTTTGTAAGTCATATATTCATAGATACTAATAAAATTTATTTATTATCTTTTAATCAAAACATAATAAAATCTACTTATTACTAATTTTAATTACCAATTATTTTCTAATGACTAGCTATTATAAATCATTATTTTAAATAATACCTTCTAAGACATAGGACCCTTCATCAAATAAACCCCAATCTATTTAAAGCAAGATTTAAACCTTCAACCTATTAATACCTATTTCCCAAGACCCTAATTATTTTTATATCAAGCTTGACTTAGCTTATAGACCCTTTTATTTATTATCTGGCATTAAAGTTTGCGACACTAGGATCATGGTTGTAATAAGTTGAGCTAGAATTATTTGTGAAAGTGAATTTTGGCTTGAGTTTAAATATGGCTTATGTTTACCCCAGGCGAGGTTAGGTCAGCTTTTGGGATCTCTAATTTATCTCGAGCAAAGGATCAGGTAAGCTCCTGCATAAAACCTGTTTGATGCAAAATGATTACTATGGCAAGCCAAATATAGAGTGCGTGGACACTCACTTCTGTAAAGGCTATTGAGGATTATCTCCTTTCTCATTTCAAACAAACAAATTATTTGAAAATCAAGGGGCAGTTTTACTCAAACCCTAAAGCTCTTTCTAAAACAAATTTTGCCCCAAACTTTGGAAATCCTTAACTGCCATTTTCAAGTGGACCTATGTTTTATTCATTTTTCCCAAGTGGGATGAATTACATTGAGTACTCAATAAAGGTAGGCTAGTAGTACTAGTTTTGAAGACCAAGAGTGAGTCTTCTGGCAGGAGGCCACCTCCAGAAGATAAACTCAACTTAGAGAAATGTCAGTACTACTTAGTCATGCCTGTCCGAGCTAGCAGTTTTCAGTCATGTGGACTGTGTATTGCCGGAGTGGACAATCGATTTTGTTTGGGTGTAGAGAATGAGGAGAATCTTACTCGGTAGGCTGATCACCTACCTTTTGTCAGTCTGTATAAAGTGTGGCATTCTGACCGTTGTATGGTTATGGGGCCCAACGTATGGTAACCCATGACCGTTCTTTTGAGTTGTTGATTTTATTGTATCTGTACAGTTGGAAAAGCCAAAACGTCTCTCTTGCTTTTGAACATCATTTATTGCTCACCAGTATTTCACCTACCTTTTTGTCAGTATGCACAAAGTGTGGCATTCTGACTGTTGTATAGTTATGGGGCCTAATGTGTGGTAACCCATGACCACCCCTTTTGAGTGGTTGATTTTAATGAATATTTATGGATGGAAAAGCCGAAACGCCACTCTTGGTTTTGAACATTGTTTATTGCTTGCCAGTATTTCTCTTATGAAGATTTTACACTTTGTATTCATGAACTATTTTCACTGGACACTCAAAGCACACACAGACTTACTGAGATTTTTGTCTCATCACCCTTTTTACCATGATTTTAGGACGATCCTGCTGTGGGGATGAGTAACTAGTTATTGCCTGCTTGGAAGATATTTGCTATCTATTTTATGTAATGCTTTGGGAGTTAAGAGTGAATAATTTTTATTCTGGATTTGTTTTGAATTCTTGGATTGTAATAAGTTTTAAGTTTAAAGTATTATTTTTATTCTATTATTTTGATTGTGTGACCTAGTTATAAAGACCCCTTGTCCTTTGGATGGGGCGACATCCCCGGCCTGCTGGGCCTAGGTAGCGGGGTGTTACAGTTTTAGGGTTTGGGAGAGGTGGTTCTTGTTTTGGGCTCTTGATCAGAAGAAGGAAAGGTGATAGCTTTTGGTCTCCTTGGTTTGGACGAGATTGAGTAGGGTTTGAGGAGGTTTTTGGTGGCTATTTCTGGTTGTTATGGTGGCCGAAAGTAAGAGGGAAAAGAGAATGAGGAAGCTGATTTTCTGGCTACTTCTGGACAAGATTAGGAGGGGAAAGATTAGGGTTTTGTGTAGCTATTTTTGCCGGACTGCTAGAGGGGTTTTTGGTGCAGGCTTTGGGCTGAAAATTTCATGTGTGTGTGTGTGTGAACAGTGACGAAATTTTGGAGGCAATGAAGCTGAAATTCTGGTATTCTTTTGGCTAAATTCAAGTTCTAATTGGTTAGGGTTTTCTTAGTTAACCCTAGTTAGGTTTTGGAGTGTTTTATGTAAGTTATTCTTTCCTATGTGGCAGCTGATTATAAGGGAATTTTCCAGGAACCCTAGAAAGGAATTAGGTAATTCATCTAAGGGATAGTTTAATTAATTCCCTATATTAATTTGAATAATTTTTAAATAGTTATTAAACAGTTATTTTGTAAGGAAAATTCTAGTTTCCTAATCCTTGTAGCTACTAAATTTTTCCTTTCCCTTTCCCCCTTCAAAATTTTGAAACCCTTACTTAATCCAAGGGACAAACATCTCATTTAAATCCAGCCCTTTGCCTTCTATTTTCTATATATATATATATTCTGGTAGGATATTAGAACAACAATTTAATTTACTAATTTTATAAAATAATTTCCAAGATAAAGCAACCCCAATTTTTAGGAAATTGGTATCCAAAACCTTAAGGATTTCGGCCAAAGCTAGGGAAACATTAGGGTAGAAGGGAAAACAAAAGAAAGGAAAGAATTTCCTAAAACTAGGATTCGAACTCAAGCCCACCAAAGAACATACACTAAGCTCTATCCACTAAACCACATTAATTCCTGGCAATTATTCTCCTAATAAATTCCCTTAATTCTTACTCACTTACTCTATCCCTTTTCCTAATAAATCCCCTTCAATAAAATAACACTCAATTACCTCAAATACCCCAACCACTTCAAGCACAAATTAATTCATGCAACAACAAATTGATATTTTCATGAAAATACTTCAAATCATCAAACGTAGTATAACTGTGAAACCCCAGTTGAAACCGCCCTTAGAGTAAGGGGGTTGGGATGCATATCATATTTTCTTCCATGGTTAAATATATTTTTATATGATTTTCTATGCTTTGGATTTGTGTGTTATAGTCTCGAGGGCTTAATTATGTTCATTGAGTAAGAAGGGCAAAATGGTAATTTTTGCTTGAGGTGAAAATAGGGAGATAGATTGAGGATTAAATAGGAAAAATATTTTAGAGAGAAAATAAGAACAAGAGTTGTTGTGGCTAGAGCTTTGGAATTAATTCTTGAGGTCTTAGGTTCAAATTCCATCATTGGAGCTTTAGCATAATTAAATTTTATTTTTGTAAGGGAAGGGTAGATTTTCGTCCTTGAGTGCTCTAGAGAAGGGTAAGGTGATGTCCTGGGGGAGACATGATAGGAGTACCCTAATCCTACTCTTGTACCCTACAAAAATTCCTAAGGGAATTCATACCTTTCTTGATCCTTATTTTTTCTTACTTCTCAATTTCTTAAATTATTCAATCTATTCAAGCCAATTTCATTCCAAAATTTTCAATAAAGAGCTGTGGCTTTGAAGGTTCAAAATGTCTAAGTGAAAGACATCTTATGGACCGAAAGTGTGGAAGAGATAGGGAAGGTTCCAAGAGCATTAATTCCCCTAGTGAACCTTCAAAACTTCACTCTAGCTATGTTCATTTTCCTTCATGTAGTGATCTGAAAATTTTCCAGCTTCTTGTGCCTTCAAGGTGTCAAAATTTTCAGCCATCATTCCCTCCCAAATGCTGCTAGAAAATGGCCCTCTTGACCAGCTTGAAATCTGAAATTTTCTGGCCAAATTCGGACTGCACAAATGCTGTGCAAAACCAGAAAATTTTATGGGCAAAATCACAACATATATGAGCTTAAACGAAGCTGTTTTCTTCCAGTTTTCTCCCCACACCTTAGCCACGATTTTCTTCCATGAAGAAGGCTAGAAACCAACCTTGAAAGACCTCTAAATGCCCCTTAAAATTCTCTACAATCTGACTAGAAAATGGTAGCAAAGCATGCCCAGAAAAATTCCAGCAAATAGCGAGACCAGTACAGGATTTTTTTCTAGCTTTGTTTCCTCCTTTAGCCCTGGCCAAAACTTCACCATTTTTCTGCACAAACCTTTCTTGAACAGCCATGAACTGAACCCCATTGTCTTTCCCAACCTTCTACACGAAAACCAGTCATGGCTGCCCTAAAATATCTCCAACAAATGTCCCCTAAACAATCTTAATTTTGCAAACTTCCATAAAATGTCCCCTAAACAACCAGACATTTCCTTCACCATTAAACTCCCTCTTTTTGGCCACCATTAACCTTCTTCAACCAGCTTTCATCCAGCAAAATCACTGAACATCAGTCGGGCATAGCAGCTTCCAAAAAGCTCTTCATTGATCAAAGATATTCTTGCTATATTTTGTTTCCAAATTTGATTCCCAAAAATATTCTTTTAGGATTTCAACAACCAGCCTTTCCTTTTCCTTTCAAACCAGAAAAATCATCTACCTAAACTACACAAACAATTCGGCCACTGCAAACATACAGAATTTTGGCAACTTCAAATCCAAAATCCCTCCATTCTCTTCAACCTTCAAGTACACATTGTATGAATGGCTTATTATGCTATTTAGATTGTCAAATGCTCGTAGCACTTTCATTCGTCTAATGTATCATGTTATAGGAGAATTCATTGGGAAGTTTGTTATTGTGTACTTTGATGATATATTAATTTATAATAATTTATATGTAGATCATTTGAATCATCTTCAATGTGTGCTTGTTGCTCTTAGAAGAGCGAGAATGTATGCTAACTTGGAAAAATGATCTTTTTGTTTGGAAAGGGTTACATTCCTTAGATATGTTATGATTGCTAAGGGGATTGATAAAGAAAAAGTGAATGCCATCCAAGATTGGCATACTCCTATCACCATTATCCAAGTTCGATGTTTCTATGGGCTAGTTAGTTTCTATAGGAGATTCATCAAGAATTTTAGCACTCTAGCAGCCTTTCTAACCAGAGTTGTGAAGAAAAATGTGGGATTTAGGTGGAAGGAAGTCTAACAACAAGCCTTTTAAACCCTCAAGGACAAATTGAGCCAAGCTCCATTTCTCATCCTACCGAACATTAAGAAGGAATTTGAGATAGAGTGTGATGCAAGTGGGGTAGGGGTAGGGATAGGTGCGGTTCTAACCCAAGATTGAAAGCCCATTGCATATTTTAGTAAGAAATTGTCTTGGTTAGGACCCTAGAATATGGCATTTATGATAAACAACTCTTTATCTTGGTTAGGACCCTAGAATATTAGCAACACTACTAATTACCAAGAGTGTTTATGATCCATACTGACCATAAAACCCTTAAACACCTCAAAAGTTAACAAAATTTAAAGAAAAGGCATACTAGGTGGATGCAGTTTATTGCAACATTTCCTTGTGTCGTTCAATACAAAAAAAGTAAGGAGAATGTGGTTGCGGATGCACTATCTCGAAGGTATGGACTTTTAAACTCTTTAGATGATAAGCTTCTTTGTTTTGAACTTGTGAAAGAATTATATGTTAAAGACGAGGAGTTTGGGAATATTTTTCATTGTGAGAAATGTACATTTGCCAAGTATTATAGGCATGATGGGTTTTTGTTTAGAGATGCAACGCTTTTTATGCCAAAGGGGTCCATTAGGGATTTCCTATTTAAGGAGGCCTATAGTGGGGATTAATGGATATTTTAGTTTTACAAAGACCTTAGGCATCCTTAGGGAACATTTCTTTTAGAAAAAAATGAGAAGGCTTGTGGAGAAATAATGTTCTCAACGCATAACTTCTACGAGCTTAATCTAGATCACTTCCCCATAGTTTGTACACTACTTTATCCAGTCTAAATTCTCATTGGATTGATATTTTAATAGGTTTTATCTTAGGATTACCTAAGTCCAAAGGGTGTAAGGATTCAATATTTGTGGTTGTTGATAGATTTTCAAAAATGGCTCATTTTGTGATTTATTCCAAGACTAATAGAACTTCTTATATTACAAATTTATTTTTTAAAGAAGTGGTAAGAATGCATAGGATTCCAAAGACTATTGTGTCTAATGGGGACACTAAATTCCTTTGTCATTTTTTTACGGTCTTATGCAACAAATTTGGCACTAAACTTTTGTTTTCCACAGTTTACCAGCCATAAATGGATAGATAAACAAAAGTGGTCAACTAAAAACTTACCCAACCCTTGAGGACTATCATAAAAAAGAACTTGAAGAATTGGAAAGAATGGTTGACACACATTGAGTTTGCCTATAATGGGGCCAATCACTCTGCTACTTCTTACTCTACCTTTGAAATTGTGTATGATTTTAATCCTCTAACTCATTTGGATTTGGTCCATTTGCCTGTAGGTGAAAGAATGAACCTTGATGGAGCCAAGAAGGCAGAATTGGTGAAGACTCTCTATGAAAAGTTGAAGGCAACAATTGCAAAAAGAAATGAAAAAATCACCCTTAAGCGAAATCAAGGAAGGAGAATGTGTCATTTAAGCCCAGTGATTGGGTATGGGTGCACATTCGCAAGGAGAGATTTTCCACTCAAATAAGAAGCATGTTAGATCTAAGAGGCGAGGGACCCTTCCAAGTCATTACCCAAGTTGGAGATAATGCCTACAAGATTGATTTACCCGATGAGCATAAAATGAGTGCAACGTTTAATGTTAGTGACTAACTCCTTTTGATGTAGGGAATGATTCGTGAAAGAATCAACTTCAAAAAATAGGAGATGATGGGAATCAAGCCAGCTAAATTGTTCAATCTCAAGAAGGGGGAACAATCTTACAAGGACACATGACAAGATCAAGGACCAAGTCATTCCAAGGTGATATCCAATTTTTTTCTACAACCTTGTTTGAGGATGGAAGAGATTTGGAAGGATGATGAAAGCAATGAAGAGCATAATTTAATGGCGATCCAAAAGAGGGTTAAAAGGCAGAAGCCTAGAAAAATAGAGCGGACCGATGTTGAGCCTAGCCAGTTGAACCGGCGCCCAGTGCATTCTGCTGGTGAAACGCCAGGATTCCAGCACAGACCCGGCACCGGGCCTAGCCCTAGCACTGGGTTTGGTGGGGCCTCAAGACCAGTTTTCAATTTTTGAAGATTTTTTCCAATTTCTTTTTACTTTAAACACTATGTAAAGACTTTTAAAGGCCTTATTTTATCTATGGCCTTAGTAATCACTTAACTACGATTAAAGTAGTATAAGTACATCTTTTTTATGCTTGATAAGACAATCAATCTACTTCATTCAAATTTTAAAGAGGAATATTGAGAGGTCTTTACCACCTTGTTCATCTTGTTCAAGACCATGCTTAGGGCTTCTTCTTTTGAATGAGTGATAGGAATCAAGGTGACTAAGTAGTTCAATCTCAAGAAGGGGGAACGACATTGCAAGGGCCAATAACAAAATCGAGAACCAAGAGGCCACAAGATGAGATACAATTGTTGTAGGAACAATGTTTAAAGATGAAAAAGATTTAGAAGGATGACGAAGGCAGCCAAGAACTCATTTTGATGGCTATCCAAAAGGAGCCGAAACTACAATTCAAGCCTATGCCGGAAGAAGGAGGAAAAACTAAAGAAAATCGCTCTCGAGCCAAGCCAGCTCATGCCCCTATCAACTGAACTGGTGCCGGCCTCAATCTGCCGGCTGATTGTCAGCTCCAGTGCGGAGTTGGCTTTAGTCGTAGCGCCTGAGCAGGCACCAACCCTGGCCCCTATCAGGGCCCAATCTCTGTTTGGCCAAATTTTACTATTTTATCTGCATTCTCTCTATTTTAAACACTTTATAAAGACCTTTTATGCCCTTCAATTATCTTGGGGCCTTCGTAATCACTTATCGAGGGTTAGTGTAGTATAAATATATCTTTTGTGATTTGACAATTTAATTCAACTTACTTTATTTTCAAATTAGGAAAGAGAGCTTTAAAAGGTTTTTGCCTCCTTGTTCATCTTGTTCAAGACCTTACTTAGGGTTTAATCCTCCATTTGAATGAGTCTCTAAAACCTTTGGATAATCCAACGTGGTTCTCTAGATTGAGTCTTAATTACTTTGTTCTTTAAAGGTTTATCTTGAATTCTATTGTTTGGGTGCTTATAATTCTACTTCTTTTATTCTTGATTTCCTTTGTTGTGTCAAGGATCTTTGAGTGAATTTATAGTCGGGGTTGCTATATTTCCTGTGGGTCTTTGATACTTTGTTTTTAAAAGGTTTTCTAGGGAATAGTTGATAGTTTTCTTTCTTCATTTTGGCACAAATTTCCACTATTTGGGTTATATCAGTTGAGCTAAGAGTTTTGCCCACTCTTTACCTTTGTTTCACAAATTTACCCACATAAGATCATATCAAAGAGTTTGGTATCAGAGCAAGGAAAGCCTTGATCTCAATTAAAGATTGACATTAAGAAAGGAAGCCATACAAGTTGAAGAAAAAAAAGTAAGGGAATTCTGTAACTCAAAAACATACTCCAAAAAGGTCATGAAATCTTTATTATCTCTTGATTTTTCCTTGAGAAAATTGCTCCTTGATGTTATTGTAATCCTTGGAAACATATTTCTCTTGCATTTGTGGTGAAAATAGGCTTGAATATGGGTGAAAATATTAGTTGTTTTTAAGTGACGGGATTGCAACCAAGGTATTTGATAAATGTTCTATGAGGATGTTTGTGGCTATAGTTGTGAGTTTTGACTTTTAATTTCATTCCTTGGGATTTTGGGACTTGATATACCACTCTATTGTTGAAATCCATGCTCATTGTGAACTCATCTTTGCCATTGCATATTTGTTGTAGACTTGCACTATTTGAGTCCTCGTTCTTTGAAATTCTTGTTTGGAAAACTTATTTGTTTAAGGTGCCTAACAAGTGTTTGTTAAAATTTTCCTAAGACCCCCAAATTGGAAAATTCATTGGCTTTTGTAGATTCACTTGATTGGACTAAATCCTTAGCTATTGGGGAGAATTAGATTGAACAAGAAAGTTTGAGTGTTGAGAAAAAAACAAGAGGGAGAGACTATCATCAAAAGAGCCAAAGAGGGCAAACACGAGTGTAGAGTAAAAACCATTAAGAGTAAACACGCAAGGGAGTGAATAGAGGAACTACTTCTGAATAATGAAATAGGTAGTTCGACATAGTAAACTGATGGGGGAATGCAGCGCAATAAGTCGAATTACTATATAAAGGAGAGTTGTAAACTATAGGACTTCTTGTTCGATTGAGAGTAAACATGCAAGGGAATGAAGAGAGGAACTACTTATTTTTTGTTAATATCTTTTGCAGGTATAATTTATTTAGTAACTCTATTGTCATGGCCCATGAACAAGAACTTCCTAGGCCTAATTCAAGTGGTCCTAGTAGGCCATAAGAAGAACCACTTGATGTTAGGGCTTTGCGAGAGGATTTGAATGCTATGATGAGGACAATGCATGGTAGATTTGAAGATATGACAAGGGACATTACCGGATTGAGGCAACATTTGGCTCAATCTTCCACCGTGGCATAAAGGAGATAATAATGGTTTAAAGCTCCTAGCCCTAGGATGATGGAAGATGATGCCCACACTCCTCCATTAAATGTTCAACAATGAGAAGATTAGGATGAGCACTCAATTGGGGGTTTCTAACAAGCTCCTATGAGAGGGGGAAGACATGGAGTAAGAGGAGGACGAGGTAGGGGTCAAGGAAAAAATGGAGGAAACAATCCAATGGGGTTAGAAAGAGAATTTAATGGAGTTAATGAATGGTATGGGGGAGAACATGGTGATACATATAGCGAACTCAATAGAGGATAAGACAATGGAGGAAGTAGGAGAGAAGGAAATAATAAGGATAGGGAAGTTAAACAATATCAATTTGAAGCCACTAACATTCTATGGGAAGAGTGATCATGAAGCCTATTTAGAATGGGATAGCAAAATGGAGATACACATTCAATGCCATACCTATAGTGAAAGATGAAAGGTGAGACTAGCTGATAGGGGCTAAAATCACTATTATTTTCCTAGTTATTTGAGGTTATTTTGAGATACTTTTATTGCAATAACTAAGTATATTCCTTTCTATTTGACATTTGGCAAAAAGTGTTTTTGGCAAATTTGTGCAGATTTAAGTTGAATTCGAGCAAAAAATAAATAATTCCAGAATGCACCTGGTGCCAGGCCCAACCAAGGGACCAGGCACTAGGTCCATTCTGGTCCAGCAGAGGATACTAAGCCAGGTTTCAGGAAAAAGACAAAACCGGCCTGGCGCTAGGTTTGGCATGTGGACCAAGCATCGGGTCCATTCTATTTCGGCCAGCAAAAAAAGAGTAAAATATCCAAAGGAAGAATAGATTGTACCTAGCGCCAAGTGGATCGAAGGTACCCGGTGCTAGGCCCACTCTGGAAGGTGAAAATCTTGTGCACGAATTTAGGAATTTTCTAAAGATTTCAGTATTTTCTAATTCCTACTCGGCCAAGATCTATCAAGCAACGAATTTAGTATCCAAACGGGCTCCAAAAGTAAGAAAAAACACAATAGATACATGTGGATGTCGAAGGTACGTCTAAAGAAGGGGGATGGAAAGTCTAAACTTGCTTCAAATCTTCTTGGGAACATTCAACATTCAAGAAGTTTTAGGAGGATTTTTAAGGCCAACCAACCCAACAAACCAAGGACCATGAGAATAATGAAGGAAGGGATAATGAAAGGGAGGCTACAAAAAGTACAAAGAAGCCAACAATTCCTGTGGAAAGTCAAGTAAACAAATGAACAAAGGATTAAAGAGCAAACGGGAAAATGAAGGAATACGACCCAAAGGAGCTTCAAATGGAAACAATCTTGGCTTCAAAACTATTTAGAATATCAAGGGGACAACCAAAGCCACCTTAGGAGTCAAGAACAATATTTGGGATGCAAAACATCAAGGAAACCAATGGGAGAACGACACTGCGCGAGGAAGGACAGAACAGAGCTTAGAATAGCTACCCAGGAAGCAGCCGGCGCTGGGCCTGATGCCCTAACCCGGCACCGGCCCTATACTGCCAGAACACTATCAAGAGATAGTTTCAAGATGGCGCTGGCCCTAGTGCCTGAATCGGCACCCGCCCAAGTCTGACAATCCCGTACTTTTGCTATTTTTCTTGTTTTAGTTTTTTACATTTGTAATTCAATTTCCACAACTTTTATTATGCTTTTACTTATTTAAAAACATGTAATAGGGCCTCAATACTTGTATTAAGGTCCCGTAATTCTATGATTAGTTGACTAATTAGTTAGGTTATGTTGGCGGACAATAAATACCCCATTATAACATTGTAAACATAACTTTTGATACTTTGGAAGGAGAATTTTGATTTTCTCTTTAGAGAGAGTTCTTGAGGGTGATCCTTATGGGTGATTCCATTAAATATCAAGACTAAATCAAAGGATTTAGTCCCACCTTTTATATTGTCTCTAAATTTTTAGGGATAATCTTAACTCCTCTATTCTATGTGGTAGGTTGCCTAGTGTGTTTGATAGGTTTAAGTTAGGTTCCTTCAAATTCCTTTCCTTGGTATTCTAATCTCTAGTTGGATTAGGTTGTTAAGGTGTCTTTGAAGTAGGATAGATTCACATTATCACAAGAGTATTAATTTCTTTACATTTTGGTATGCTTGTGTGTAAGTTTGTTAGGGTTCTTGTTCTTAAGCTTAATCCATCATTTTGGGAGCTTCCCAAGATCATATCAAGTGGTATCAGAGCTTCCATTGGGTTGATTCTAATCAAATAACTTTCTTTGGGCTAAGGTAAAATCATTCTTTAAGATCTATTGATTTTCAAATTTTTGTCACTTTTTCTCTTGCTATTTTTGGATGTCAAAAACTTGAAAATGTGCCATGAAAATATTGTGAATTTGACCCTATAAGGTATATTAATGTTTGAGGAGTCATTTAGTGTGAAAATTTATTGATTTAGGGCAAAAACCAAGCTGAAATTTGTTATACTAATAGCTATGGGAATGCACACAATGTGTATGATATATTGTCCCAATGAATTGTGATTTCTTATACTTAACAACCAAAGATTCTATTCATGAAGTATGATGACTAATTTGATTAGTAGAGTGCAATTATGAAGTTAATTGGTGTTCTTGTTGATGCTAGGAGATTTATTCACATTACATTTGTCTCAAGTTTGGAAAATATTTGCACGTCTTGAACTCCTACTACTATTTCTTGAATTTGCTTTTGTCAGCATTTCCTTAAGTGATTGTTAAATTGATAAATTGCGTTCTTGAGGTTGTGATAGCACCACCTAGTTTAAACACTCTTAAAATCCATGCATTTTCCTTATTGCATATCAAGTGTTTGATAAATTACCTTTAGGACACCTTTCTTTCTTATCCCTTGGAATTTAGTTGATTTGTAGAACTAAATCCTTTAAAGTGGGAAAGAGTTGTGAAGAACTTGACTTTATAATTGAGAAAGTGAAAAAGGCAAGAGGGTAAGCTCATTGTGATAAAAGCCAAGAAGAGTAACAAAAGTGAAGAATGACCACTAAAATTGAGTGTAAACGCTTGAGGGATGTAGGGATTTCATGAGTACTATAACATTTATAGTAGCAAAAAAATAGAAATCCAAGTCCAAGATCACACACATATGATTTAAACAGGCAAAAGAAAAACATGGGTTTTACCTCTGTCGTTCAAAATTTTCTCTTCATGTTGAATGATTGAGGGGCGATCTATTTACAACTGTTCCAAAAAATAGTCTACAACGACGTCCAAGGCGAGCCATTCCAATCTTAGTGTGAAGTTGGCTCTGATAGTATCTACATGATGGACTTAAGCAAATTGAAATGGGTCTCTGCTAGAAGACTTTCTTGACGGCTAGGTTTCGTTTCTGTGTACAGAAGACAAACGCATGCGCGCACGTGCAAGAGAGAGAGAGAGAGAGAGAGAGAGAGAGGCTATGTGTACTGTATTTTTCCACACTAAAGCCATGAGAACCTTTCTCATCATATATCAAAATATATCCAGCTTTTTTTTCACACCAGTGTTATCACCAAAATTTATGGCAACACGTTTTTCTGTATTCTAATCAAATCAAAATTCATAAATTGCAATTGGAAGCCCTATGTTTTAGCAATTACAATTTGGCTTAAATTTATAACTAATTATAATTTGACCACAATAACTTTTCATTCTCATAACTAACCGCATAATGTTATTAAAAAACATCTTGAGTACTTAATCCTCTATTGTGTGGGATCTATTATGTGAAACCTTACCTAAAGCCAACCTTAGAGTAAGGGGGTTGTGATGCATATCATGTCATTTTGCATAAAAATATATTTTTCGAATGATTTTATGTGCTTTAGAATTGTGGTTTATAGGTTAAAAGGCTTAGTATGCTTAATGGGTATGAAGGGTAAAAAGGTAATTTTTTCTTGAGGTCAAAATAGAAAGATGGCTTGAGGTTTAGATAAGAAGAATATTTGGGTGAGAAAAGAAGAATAAGAATTAGTGTGGTTAGAGCTTGGTGAATTAATCTCTAAGGTCATGAGTTCAAATACCATCACTTAAGTTTTATTTATGATTATCTTTGATATGTTTGAATTTTTGTTTTTCTTACATTCCTTAGAGATAGGAATGTTGTCTTAGGGGAGACATAAAGAGAATGTCTTGATCATATGATCATGTCTTAAAAAGAATTCTAGAGGAATTATTGTCCCTTCATTATCTGTAGTCTTGTCCTAACCTCTTCATAATTTAAATTATCCAAAATCCATTATGTAACACCCCCCTATTATGTACCCTAAAAAGGGCGGGGATCTCGCCCCGTCCCGAGGACAAGGGGTCTTTAAAACGAGGTACAATAATATAAAGACAAACCAAAGAAATCAAACTTAGATAAATAAAGGAAAACACTTATTACATCAGGCTCAAATGGGTGCAAAACTAGATAAAAGGAAACATCGGTTCCCGAAGCATAAATCAACAATTGTCTCTCAAAACATAATGAAAAATAACAAAACTCCAACTACTACACTTCCGGCTTGGTCAGCATAATCAATCTCCTGAAAACATGATATAAACAGTGTGAGATTAACATCTCAGTAAGTCCTATATGTGCACATGGTACTTTGAACAGTTCGTGTATGCATAGTGAAAACATTTGCAGAAATATTTGGCAAGTCATAAATAATTTCTCTTGGCAAGGAGTGGGTTTTTCTCATTGTCACACTTTGTACAAAATAAATCATCCACTCGAATAAACAGTCATGGTGCCACACTTTGAGCCCCATGATAACAAAACGGCCAAGGCACCACACTTTGTGCACCTTGCCGACCAGATTACCACACTTTGGGCGTTCTGATCGAAGGTGAGTGTACAACCCACCGGGTGAGATACTTCCCATCTCTACACCCGACAAAACCATCCGGGTGTCCATGCCAGGAAAATAAATGATACCTTACCAGATACAAAGGCTAGCTCGGACTCGCCTGACCAACCAATAGTGTCGCCATTTCAAGCAGAGCTTATCTTCTGGAGATGGCCTCCTGCGAGAAGACTTACTCTAGCCCTCCAAGACTAGTATTGTTAGCCTACCCTTATTGAGTATTCAACGAACATATCCGTCAATTCCTGTCTCATAATAATAAGTCCATACTTTGGCTTTGTAAAACATGGTTTTTTTGAAAAAGGAGTTTTCTAAAATGTTTAAGAAAAAGAGCAGTCTTGATAAAGGCATTAGGTTGACAAAACCATTTAGAGCTTAAACGTCCATGTTTACAACCCAAATAATTATAGTTCAACAATAGCTTCACAAAGCTTTACAACATTCGACTTGCCATCACAACATTTAACAAAAGAGTTTATGTAAGGACTTACTTGATATGCCTAAGATAAACAAGATAAAATCGCAGCTTACTTCCTTCAAGTACCCTCCTGATCTAGAATCACATAATATCATGATCAGGGTCTCAATCGACTCAAGCATGCATTAAACTCATTTATTCCCATAACAAATCATGATCCATTATCTAACTTCAAATAAATCATCTAATCCTCAAAGTACATACACTATTATCATATATCCATCGAAGATATGAATAATATATCAAAAAGGGCTTGACTTGACCATCACAATTCCCATCCATTATTATCACAATAAAACATGGCCTTGCTATCCATATAATATGCTTAATTAATTACTCGAGTTAAAATATTCATCTATCCCAACTAAGCACATACATCATGCTACCATACTTCCATAGACCTCATCAATCTCATTAGACCTTAATTTCGACATCAAGGGTAAGAATTCCCTTACCTTGCAATAACCGGATTAACAAGATCTCGATGCTTCTATGGTGATCGTCCCGAGTTGCTTGAGAAGAAGAGAAAAGCTATCTTCTTTACCTTATTTTGATCAAAAGTAGATAAAGAGGATGAAATCAGCCTCTATGTGGCATGATTCAAGGGAAGAAAAAGAGAAGAATCAATGGAAGAAAGGAATTAAGAGGTTAAGATGATTTTTGCTTACCTTAGGGTGTGATCGGTTTTGGCTAGGGATTGCTCTTGTGATTTTCGAAAATTGCAAGAGAGTATTTGCTAGAATTTTCGTGTAGTAAGGAGGGAGTGGTCGGCTATCTTGATTTAGGGTTAGAAGTTGTTGCTATAGAGGACTCCTAATGACTCTAGGTTTCTTTGGCAGTAATGGCAAAAAATTGCAGCTTGCTGTACTCTTATTGTTGGCCGAATTTCAGAGGGATTAAGAGGAGAAAATTAGTCTGGAATTGTTCTCCTAGGCTGGCCGAAGTAGTGCTCAAGAATAGAGCTAAGCGTGTTTAGGTTTTTGGCCAAAACAAGAAGGAGTTTGTGCAGCTTTGGTAACTAGAAATTCTGTGCGAAATCTGTGGGCAAAAGAAGGAAAATTCTGGGATGTTTTGGTTGTTGTTCTACCGCAAATCAGAGGGGAAAAACGAGGGTTTCAGGTGCTATAGTTTGGCTTAATCAACAAGGAGTTTTGGTATGTTTTGGAGTGCAGAATTTTCATGTGTATGGTGTGCAAAGCTGGCCAAAATTTTCAGTGCATAAGCTGGCCGAAATTCTGGAAATTTTAGTGGATAAAATCTGATTTTGTGTTGCTAAAGTGATCTGGTTTGATAAAAGGTGTTCTAGGTGATTTGAGCTAGGTTTAGAAGAGTTTGATTGCTCTTAGGATTGTAGAATTTTCGTGCAGCTTGTGCATGCACAAGGCTGACCGAAAATTGCAAGATAAGAGGAACAAAAATTCAGTTTGTTTAGGATTAGGATAAAGCCTAATTTGCAAGAGAATTTAGGATAAGATTTCCTAGTATTGGAAGAGTTTGTGTTGAGCTAGAACTTCCTCAAATTATTCTCATGGAGAATAATGGCCAAAGGACTAAAAGAACCTCCACCAACCATTTCTGAAATATCAAAAATAAAAAAAAAAATCAATTTGTGAAAAAATAAAATAATTTGTGACTTTATCCTCATATTAAATATGATAATAGTTAACCCTATCACTATTATCTTTAATATAATTAATTTGGTTCTTAGAAAAACTGATACAGCTTCTTGGGAAGAATAACAGCTTTCTAAGCTAAGTGTATTAACCACCACAAATTAATTTCCCTTCTAGCTAATGATCTAGAAGAAAACTCCATCTTGGGATGACCGTTTCTTCTCATTTCCTATGGACATTCCCCGTACTATAACCTTCAACGTGGGCTGGCCGATCATAGCACGTGTCCCGGGTTATTAATTATATCCATCCATTAGTTCTAAATCTTGGTGGTATCCCCATCCTATACGAGTTCACTCCCAGGGTGACACGAGGGGACCCACAATCTCTAATGAGGATCGTGATGAAAACCGTAGGGCCGTTGGAACCCCTCTCCCACTTAGTATTTTAAAATAAGGGTTTTTCTTAGAAAATGTATTTTGAAATTTTCAATTAAGTTTTCTTTTAACTCAAAATAAAATATCTAAACCCATAAAAATTTCTATGCCAAGGTTTATACCCTTTGAGAAATTTTTTCATGGATTAATTTTATTTAAGTTAATAAACTTAATAATTTCAAAAGAAATTTCCAATAAAAATTTCGAGAGATTTTGATCTCAAGTTTTTGACAAAAACAATTTCTCTTGTTAAAATCCAATCAAAATGGTTTTCTATTTTAATTTATAAAAATATCTAAATTCAATAAATTTTCTACGTCAAGGGTAAAATCCCTAGAGAAAATATCCAAGAATTATTTTTTGTCCAAATTAAAATTAACCATTTGATTTAAGAAAAAGATTTTTTCTTTGTCAAAAATTCCCAAAGACTTTGGTCTTTGAGAAAACACGCACACAGAGTATAAAAAGAAATAAGCATGCTAGAAAAATGTAAATGTTTTCATGCTTTTCTATTCTTTTAACCTAAATGTCCAAATAATGGAATTAAATACATTAATTAATTAATTAATGGCCTTATTTAACCCTCAAAATTTCCTTTACTATTATTTTTCATGCAAAAAATTCAAAAAATATTAACTATTGCGATAAAAATAACTTTGCCTAGTATGGGACCAAAAACCAAAATTTTTTTTATAAATCGGTCGGGTCCATGCCCCCGCCACACTGGATCACGGCCCATGGGTGAACCCGCCCCAGGCGCGGTTAAAATTGCTGACTACGGCTACAAGATTGCAAAATGTAATTTGAAGAAGCAACAATGGCTTCCTCGTTGATGGCTTCAGCGAGAAAGCCTTCCTCGTGGATTCCGAGCTATGCATGGCTTGGAGCCGCAAGCCGTAGCTCTCCTCTCCAAATCTCGGCGGCTTGGCGGGCCGGCTTGCTGCTCGGCTCATCTTCTCCAGAAGCACCTCTACGTCCAGATTCCAATTTTTCTTCCATTTTCACTCAAAAATCATCCAAACAACTGCCTATACCCTTAAAAAACATTGAGCTTACACGATATCTGCGAAAGTAATCAAAATACATTATTTCTATGCTTCCATTCACGAAGCTTACAGTGAAACTATCCATACCAGTAAAAACGAAGAATCACATATTTTAACCAAAACAAATATTTTTTTTTTATTTTAATTAAGCCTAACATACTTCCTACATTTACCAAACCATAGCTTAGATACCAATTGAAAGCTTAAAATGGCAAAAATAATGAAAACGAATGCATGTTAGAAAAACTAAAATTTTACCTCTATGATGAAGTTGCCCTTTTCGGACTGGTGTAGGTGTTTGTATAATGATATTTGAGACTAGTGGCTCATCTCCTTGCAAACGTCTACTATGTCTCATCCACGCGAAGCTTTTGATCTTCCGAAATGGTGCCCGTAGTGCAGTCGGTGAAAGCCTGAATATTAGGTTTTGATCAACTTTAGTCTTCATTGAAATTGGGTTTGGCTTTCTGTGATTACCCAGAGAATATGTAAAGGTTCTATGATTTCTTTCTTTACTTCTGTGACTCACACCAACAACCACAGAATCACTCAATTCCTCCCCATTTCAATACATTTCCATAGATGCCTGAGAGAGAAGACATTGAGCATACAAATAGAAAGCTTCCATGCTTTCTGTTATCCCGCATGCGAAACAACATGGGTTCCATCTCATGTTGTTGTTTTTTTTTATTTTAATTAATTAATTAATAATTTATTTATTTATTTATTTATAAAATTTATTTTACCTTGGTCTTATTCATTGGGTAAAATAAATTATTTATTCTTGGGCTTGAACACCCATAAATAATTAATCTCAATTATTTATTTTCTACACTTTATTAAATAGTCCAATAAATAATAACAAGCCCAAGTACACCAAATAAAATTTTATACCTTTTATCTAGATCCAGATTAATTTTCTAATTATTCAATCTGGGCCTTAGGCCCTGAATAATTAATTAACCATTTAAACTAGATAAAATAAATACTCATTCTCGGACCTTTTATTTTATTCTAGTCCAAAAATAAATTAGACTAATAAAATAAAAAATCATAATTATCAAGACTAATTCCTTAACCAAAATCCTTCATGACTTAAGGGCTATTCAAGGGACTAAAAGACACATCGCCTTGGCTACTAAAATGACCAAAATACCCATGTTATATAAATAGCTATATTTTGCATTTTAAATATTTCCTAATATCATCATAAGGAAATATTGACCCCAAGGACAATGCTGCATTAGCAAAGTCTTCGACCTACATGTGTAATGACTAAAATACCCCTCCACGCATCGCCGTGCAATTAGAAAGGAAGAGTGTACTAACACCTCTCTAATAGACATCTACCATCCTTAGACCTCTAGTCCAATGATCCACAACTCTTGGAATGTTTCCACTTTTTAAGGGAGCTACCCTAAAGTAAACATCCAAGTTATGTTCCCTAGGGCCTTGGATAATTAGATCATTTGAACAGTCACAAGGGGTGATATAGCGTAGAAGCTATCTTGTATAAGTCTATCTTAACTAACTAGTCACATATATCCAACATACAAGTATTTTGGTTCTACGAAAGAACCTCAACCAACATATCAAAGTATATGCTTCTAGCTTCGTCAGACTACCAACACATACTCAAGCGGCAGAGTATTAGTCCAAGTTGTAGCAGTAACAGTCTAGGTTTCTTTTAAATAGTACTTTCAGAAACCACTATTACAAGTCATGTTCTACGTATTCGAAATACACTCATGCTATGAAGCAAGTGGACTACTCACTGGCTAAAGGTAAGCCATTCCTCATTTGAAATTCATAACATATTAACCTATACATGATGAGATTCCCTTTCTCATCAATGGGTTAAGAACAAACATTTATGTGTTAAGTAACTCATGATCCATACCTTACTGTGAAATCCACCATTCACATGGATCACTTACTTAAACACAATGGGTCCTTTCCAAACAAAAAATCATACACAAATAAAATGTAAATTTACAAACAAATTTTGAGAATAAATTCTTTTATTAATAAATTCGATAATTACATCAGATAATCTAGTCTAGAGAGCATATATTCCAGCACATGTAGTATATAGTCTAATTGGTAAGTATTAAAGATCCCTAAGAAAAGTCATCAACTACCACTACTTACTTCTAAGTTTCATTGTCCAATTCCTCAAAATAGCAAAATAAAATGATTAAATACTACTAATGAGTCACAGAAGAGTACCACAGGATAACTCTACCTAAATTACTAGATAAAACCAAGAGATCACAAAGGTAAAATTAAAGTAAGAAAAGGAGATTAGCTATTTAGATAAAGAGAATTCCCCATTTAAACCTACGTATCAAATATCAATCAATCAATTGAAATCACATTCAAGTATTAGTGAGATTTCCCAAAATAATGCAAAATTCATTCCCTCTCAATTAATAAATTTCCTACCCTTGAGCCCAACCCATAAACCTCTCTATCATACAAATCAAGTCCAATAATGCATAAAAATCAAGGAAATCAACAATTAAGCCCAACAAAAAATCATAGAATCCCTATCTCTAAGTGACTCCATTAATCTATTTAACACTGAGTTCTCAATCCCTCAAATTCTTTTTCAAGTTCATCAAGAAAAAATAAATCTATTAGATTGTCATGAAAGGAGACCCATCTCATACAACCTTTCTCAAGTTCAATATAAAAGAATTACCCAAATATACAATCTAATCAATCAAATCAAAGTGATAAATTACTCAAAATAGAAATTAATAGATCAAATATTAATCTAATAAAAGAGTAAAATAGGATACAACCCTTTAATTACAATTCAAATCAAGTAAAAATAGCAACCACAAAGTCAGATTACAAAAGGGACAAAGGGAAAACTCATAGATAAGAGCTCTCTTCTTCATTGCAATCTCTTTTTAGTGCTCATTTCCTTCTTCAATCCCTCTTTGATCTTCTCTTTCTGGCTTCTTCTTGTGTTTCCAAAGGGGTTTTCAGAAGTTTTTATTGTGTATCTCATCGTCGTCCCTTTGTAAGAACCCAAATAAGATGTATTTATAGATTGCTTTCTTGGATCCCTAAAATTGTGTAGAATAGGGTATATTCTGCAAAGTTGCACAGTTCTATAGAAAGTGACATGCATGCCACCATGCATACTCTGATGTGCTAAACCCAAGTTGAAATGACATCGCGTGCCTTAATTTTTTTTATGCTGGAAACAAGCACGATGCCATGAAAAATGATATGCACGGCCCTGTAGTTCTTAGGATACTTAACGTTTTTATTTCTGAAAGTGTACATGGCCATGCACAGTGGAAGAATGGCTCTATGGACGTCCAAAACTTTGACTTCTAAAGTACAGTTAGTACACGCAACCGTGCACAGTAATGGTGACAGCACCATCGATACTTTTCAACTTCATAGTTTAACTGTTTTTCACCTTGCTTCCTCTTCTAATCACTCATTAATGCATCCTACATTGAACAAGGTGAAAATAAGAGAATAAGTAGCTATTCATAGTGAATTTTTCAACAATTTACGCATAAATGATGTATAAAATATGTGTATGATAAACACTCATCACATATTAATTCCTCAAAAAGTTTTTTTATTATCTCTACTAAGGTTTGTCATAGTAGGATGGCTATGGTTCAAAGTAAGCAGCAATTTAAGCAGCAATTTTTTCGCAAAGAGCTCCCGTTTTTATATGTAGGATGCCCTATATTCAAAGGTTGGAGAAAAAGGCAATATTTTTAGCACCTAATTAATAAAGATAGAGATTGTACTCTATCTTGGCATACTAGGCGTTTAACCATAGGAAGATGCCGAGTGATTCTTAAATCTATTCTCTCAAGTATTCCTGTCCATTTTCTTCAAACTATTCATCTGCCTTGTTCTGTGCTTCGGGACTTGGAAAGAATTTGTACTGGTTCCCTTTGGGGCAATTCTGAGCATGGTCCTAAACGAGTATGGAGATCTTGGAAATGCATTGCTTTTGCATTTGCTAAGAATGGCCTAGGTATTCGATTTCACTGAAGTTGTGAATAGCTTTGCTATTAAGTTTTGGTGGAGTTTAGAGAGAGAGACACACATTGTAATAGCCCGTATTAGACCACCTTTAGTATGTGGGAAAAAATCATGCATGTCACTGTGTTTTATATTACCTTTGATTATTTGAACTATTTTCATGAAAATATCAGTTTGTTGTAGCATGAATTAATTTGTTCTTGAAGTGGTTGTGTTATTTGAGTTAGTTGAATTTTATTTTATTGAGGAGAATTTATTAGAAAAATGGATGGAACAAGTAAGTAGGAATCAAGGAGATTTATTAGGAGAATATTTACCAAGAACTAGTGTGGAGTAATGGATAAAGCTTGAAAATTAATTCTTGGTGGGCTTGAGTTCAATTCCTAGCTACTTCAAATTCTTTCCTTTCTTTTGTTTTCTTCTTCCCTAACTTCTTTTCCTGTTGGTCGAAACACCCTAGGGTTGCCACCACCTTGGAAACCAATTTCCTAAAAATTAGGAGTGTAATTTATCTTGGAAATTATTTTATAAAATAATTGAGAGTAAATTAAATTTTTGTTCCGAATATCTTCTCATAATCTTTTAGAGAATTTTAAAGATTACTAATCTAGATTTTTTTTCAAGCTATATCCAGGTAATAAATTAAGAGATAAAATATATTAAATTATATAGGTATTGGTTTCAAGGAAATAAATCTCCATATTTTAATTTTCATTAGATAATTTTTAAAAAGGAAATAGAAGGATAAAATCTGGATTTTAAATGAAGTATTTATCTCTTGGCTAAGATGATGATTTTTGAAAATTTAGGAAGAAAAAGAAAGAAGATTTTAGTAGCTTGAAGGAATTAGGAAACCAGAATTTTTTTCACAATATAATTATTTATTAGCTATTTAAAAATTACTCAAATTAAAATGGAAATTAATTAAATAAATTCTTAAGTAGATAACCTAAGTTCTTCACATATTTTTCTGGAAAATTTCCTCCAAGCTGCCACCACACATAGAGCAAATATAGTTCAACTAAAACTCTCCAAAACCTAGCTAAGGTTAACCAAGAAAACCTTAACCAACTAGGACTTTGTTTTAGCCAAAAAAAAAATACCAGAAAATCCCCTCCAATTCCTTCAGAATTTCGGCCAAAACCATGCCTATTCTGCACGAAATTTTCAGCAAATACTTGCACAAAAACTCCTCCAACTAGCAAGCAAAATACAGCTACACAAAGACTTCTTTTCCTTCTCTTGTTTTCGCAACTATAGAGGCCAAAACGAATCAGATTTCTTCTCTCATTCTGTCCAGATTTTCCTTCCACTTTCTGTCCAGAATTTTGACCATCCTAAGCTGCAAAAATACAGCAGCAATCAGCCCTAAACTTCTGTTCAATGTCGGCACCCATAGAAGAACCTAAGCTGTTTAACTTTTTTCTTGTAATCAAGACCCCATAGCAAGGTAGAACTCCTCCAAATACCTAAATGCCATACCCTAGAATTTTCTATCCAGAAAACCATGAAAATCCCCACCCTTTTAGCTCCTCAAACTCACGAAAAAACCAGCACTCAACCTGTTCCAAAATTCGGCCAGCTTACCCCAAAAACAAAGCCAAAATCGAAACTCTCTACAAGGTAATTGATCTTCAACTCTTCTATTCATCTCTTACTCCATTCTTTTCTTTTCTTTTTTTCCTCCTTAAATCACATCCATAAGGGACTGATTTTATTCCTTCCTTGGTGAGTCTTGATCAAGGTCATCCAAAGGGCCAAACTCTTCAACTATCGATTGAACTCAAGCTAGTCAACAAGAAGTTACCGTGTTTTAAGTCTAAATCGCTAAGACGTAATCAAGATCCTATATTTATTGATTTAAATGGTCTTAAACTTTAAAATATTGGCTTAAGGATGCTTATGGAGTCTAGCATGAAAGTAGGAATAAATTAGATTGATGAACATGTTGATGTAAGCCATACACAAAGCATGTATGAAATAGGACATTGATGTATCTTGTCATGATGAATCCAGAATTATGCTAAATAGACAAAGATGAAATCTCACCTAGCGGTTGGATTCCCCACTGCCCATTGTTGAAAGAATACATTGGGAAGCTATCATGGTGGTAACCATGATATGGATTATGTTACTATATTGTTGAATCATTTACTAATCCCTATTTAATGAATTATAAATGTGATGAAACGAGGATTTATTATGAACTATTTTAGATTTATTGAGCAAGGCTCCTTGGTATAACTGTTATTGATGAAATTGACTTGCAAACACGATTTTGTGATTTTGATAAACCTGCATACACGAAATGGTTACAATTGACACTTGCACACACGGGATTTACTGAGATGTCAATCTCATGCCTTTTATATCATAGTTTTAGGGATTGCTTATACTGAGCAGGGTGAGGCATTAGGAGATGAACTCCAGTTATTTATTTATTTATGTTTTAAATTTATTTCAAAAGATGTTTGTTAGTTTTGATTTTCTAGACTTGTGTAAGTTTTGCTTCCGAAAGTAATGAAATTATTCCTTTAATTTTATTTAGTAGTTTTATTATTTTAGTTGTACATCATTATAAAGACCTCTGGTCCTTTGGATAGGGCAACATCCTGCCCTATCTAGGTACCTAGGGTGTGGGGTGTTACACACATTGTTGGCAAACTTTATGTGGAGCAAATATAGGCTTGGCTTAATTAATCCTAGTTAAATTGGTGTTAAGAATTCTGATTCACTCATATTTTTTGAGACTAGGTTGTTGGGCAAACCCAAGACTACTCGATATCAGGCATGTTCAAGCCATGGAATTAAATTACTTATTAATGGGTTAGGTTTAACTAAATTATTTATCTCAGTTGGGCAAACTCAAGCAAAAAAAAATTTAGAGGAAAAGTTGGGGTAGCCCAAAAGGTTTTAAGATTAAAAACTGTTAATCACCCAATGATCCGGTAATTACATACGATGTAATTGGTATTGGATACCTACCAATGAACTCAAGGGTGGCTTATTGGGCAAACCAAGGTCACTCTTGAGGAATTTGGATATCGATCCACTAGGAAAGCTTCTAACGGGCTTTCCTAAATCAGTAATGGGGGCTATTGGTTTGAGTAAAATAGTGGAGTAAAAATGCGTCTAATTAAAGTCCAAATTATTTGTATTTCATGTGCATATACAGTAGCTAATCCTCTCTATCTTTACATCAAGGACATTTGCATCATGTCAACAAACCTAAACCTACGTAGTATCTTGGAAACCAACAAGTTAACCGAATCAAACTACCTCAACTGGTATAGAACCTTGAGAATCGTTCTCAAGTCCAAAAGTTGCTCTACGTGCTAGATGCTCCTATTCTGCCACCACTAGCTCAAGATGCTCATGCTGATGACCATGCTATCCATAAAAGGCACAAGGAGTATAGTGATACAACATCGTGTATTATGCTGGCATCCATGACTCCTGAGCTGCAAAAATAACACGAACATATGGATGCTCAATCGATTATACTACATCTTCGAGAGCTGTTTGACGCCTAAGACAGAACTGAGAGATACGAGATCTCAAAGCAACTATTCCGTTGCAAAATGGCAGAGGATTCTTCTGTGGCCACTCATGGGCTGAGGATGCTAGGCATAATAGAGAAGCTTGGATCTCTCAGGTTCGCGATGGATGATGACTTAAGTATTGACTTAATTCTGCAGTATTTACCTAATAGTTTCTCACAATTTGTGATTAACTATCAGATAAACAAGATTGAGTCCACCATTCTTGAGTTGATCAATCTTCTCAAAACTGCGGAGTCCTACATGAAGAAGGATTCCAATGCAATTTTAATGGTAGAATCTTCTTCTTCTAAGAAGAAAGTTTAAAAGAAGAAGAAGAAAGCTCCCATGAAGCCCAAAGGTGAATAAGAAGGACGCTACTAATAATGGCCCATGCCATCATTGTGGCAAGATGGACCACTGGAGGAGCAACTGCAAGGCCTACTTGGAGACCATTAAGGACAAGAAGTAGAAGGAGAAGCTTGTAAGAACTACTTTTTCTCCGGGTATGTTTATGATTGAGATAAATATTGCCTTTAGAAATGAGATATGGGTATTAGATACCGGATGTGGATCTCATTTGTGTAATAACTTGTAAGGACTAAAGAGCAGTAGAAGGCTAGAGAAATGCGACGTGGACCTACGTACTACAAATGGGGCAAAGGTTGCTGCACTTGCTGTGGGGACATACAAGTTGAACTTGCCTTCGGGATTAGTTCTAGAATTACAAAACTATTATTATGTGCCAGTTTTAATGAAAAACATTATCTCAGTTGTATGTTTATAATTAAATGAATTTCATTTGATATTTAAGAATAAATATTGTTCTTTTTCATTGAATGATATTCATTATGGTTCAGTAACTCTGGTTAATGGTTTATATGTTCTAGACTTAGATAATCCAATTCCCAATATAAATAATAAGAAACCTAAAACAGATAATTCTAACATCTCTTACTTATGGCATTGTCCTTTAGGCCATGTAAACAAAAATTGTGTTTCTAAGTTACACAAACTTGGTGACTTAAGGTCATTTGATTATGAATCATATGGCACATGCGAGTCTTGTTAACAAGGTAAAATGGCTAAGACTCCTTTTCCAGGAAAATGAGAACGGGCTAAGGAATTATTAGAACTCATACATTCTGATGTATGTGGCCCAATGTTAATACAAGCAAGAGGATGTTATAACTATTTCATAACCTTTATCGATGATTTCTCACTACACGGATATTTGTATTTAATGAAATACAAATCTGAGGCCTTTGATAAGTTCAAAGACTTCAAGAATAAAATAGAGAAACAACTTGACAAAAGTATTAAGACTCTAAGATCTGATCGAGGAGGAGAATACTTGAGCTAAGAGTTTTTGAGTTATCTTAGAGATAATGAGATATTATCTCAATGGACTCCACCACATACACCTCAACATGATGGTGTATCTGAAAGAAGGAATCGAACCCTTCTAGACATGGTACGGACCATGATGGCTTCTGCAGACCTACCTAAATCGTTTTGGGGTTATGCACTAAAGACTTCTGTTTATATACTAAAAAGAGTTCCAATAAAATCGGTTGATTACCCCATTTGAGATGTTCTTTGGTAAGAAACCAAAATTATCTCACTTGCGAGTATGGGGTTGTCTTGCCTTTGTCAAAAGGAACTTGATAGTAACTCTGATAAATGTTTGTTTATGAGATATCTGAAAGAATCTTTCAGATATTACTTTTATCTCTCTTCTGAAAACAAAGTGTTTGTTTCAAGGCATGCCATCTTCTTAGAGAAGTAGCACATGCTCAAGGGGAATAGTGGGAGTAAAATTGAACTTAGTGAAGTTCAAGAAGATCAAACAAATAAGGATCAACTGTCTGATCCTGCATCTATTGAGAGAATAGCTGAACCTTCTACTACACAAGAACCTCGTAGGTCTAGTAGGATACGTGTGGCACCTGAGAGATATGGATTTCTCTTTAGTATTGCTCATAGATGAAGATGAGCCTACTACCTACAAGGATGTTGTGAACAGTTTAGAATCTGAAAAATGGCTTGAGGCTATGAAGTCAGAGATGGATTCCATGTACGACAACCAAGTATGGACTTTGGTTGATCCACTTAAATGAATTAAACCAATTGGGTGCAAGTGGGTTTTCAAGAAGAAAACAGATATGGTAACATAGTTACCTATAAAGCATGAGTTATTGTCAACAATATGCTATTGACTATGACGAAACGTTCTCACCAGTAGCTATATTAAAATCCATCAGGATACTCCTAGCCATTGCCGCTCATTATTATTATGAGATTTGTCAAATGGATGTGAAAACAACTTTCCTAAATGGAAATCTGACTGAGGAAGTGTATATGATACAACCTGAGAGTTTCACATCCAATGATAGCACAAAGGTGTGTAAGCTTCAAAAGTCTATTTATGGATTTAAGCAAGCTTCTAGGAGTTGGAAAATCCATTTTGATAAAACAATCAAAGAGTTTGGGTTTCATTCATAACATAGATGAGCCTTGTGTATACAAGAAGGTCAGTGGGAGCGAAATGGTTTTCTTATTACTTGATGTAGATGACATATTGCTAATAGGAAATGATATACCTGTCTTGCAAACGGTTAAAGTTTGGTTGTCCAAACAATTCTCCATGAATGACCATGGTGCAGTAACCTATATTCTTGGAATAAGAATCTATAGAGATAGATCCAAAAGGTTGCTAGGTCTTTTACAGTCTACATACATAGATAAAGTGCTAAAGAGGTTTAGCATGGATCAATCCAAAAAGAGATTCTTACCTATGTTACATGTTGTAAGCCTTTCAAAGTTAATGTCTCCCAAGACACAAGTTGAAAGGGATCACATGAGTAAGATTTCAATGCTTCGACAGTTGAATCTATCATGTACGCTATGATATTTACAAGGCCTGATGTATTTTGTGCTCTTAGTTTGACGAGCAGATACCAATCTGACCCTGGTGAGGGTCATTGGGTGGCTATAAAGAACATCCTTAAGTACTTATGAAGGACTAAAGATGTGTTCTTAATATATGGAGAAGGTGATTTGAAAATAAATGGGTATACTAATGTCAGTTTTCAATCCGACAAAGATAATTTCAAATCACAATCCGGCTACATGTTTATGTTGTGTGGAGGGGTAATAAGTTGCAAGAGTTCCAAACAAGAGACTACTGTCGACTCTACGACAGAAACTGAGTACATAGCCGCTTCTGAAGGGGCTAACGAGGCCGTTTGGATCAAGAAGTTCGTGACGGAACTAGGAGTGGTTCCTGGCATTGTTAGTCCAATATCATTGTATTGTGGCAACAATGGAGCCATTGCACAAGCAAAGGAGCCACGATCTCACCAACGATCCAAACACGTACTATGACGCTATCATCTGATTTGGGAGATCGTAGATAGGAATAATGTAAAGATAGAGAGAGTTCCCATGGATGAGAACATAGCTGACCCGCTTACAAAAGTACTATCCCAAAAGAAACAAGATAGGCATGTTGAGTCATTCGGTATTAGATACATGAATGATTGGCTCTAGTGCAAGTGGGAGTTTGTTAGTGTTATGCCCTAGAGGTAATTACTTGTACATTATATATGACATATTTTATTTTAGTAAAAGGCGTTATTTATCTTACAGTTTCTTTTATTTACTTTTATGTAATATAACTATTAGATAACGTCCCTAGTACAACACTATGTTAAGGAAATCAAAATAGAGATCATAATATGAGATTCCTACTACACTGTATAGTGTTAGTACTTAAATGGTCCCTAGTTATAGTATTAATGAGATAGGATATCATTAATACATTAAGACTAACATGTGTTAGACTTCCTGCTTTGAATAAATAAATAGCGTCAAAGAGCATAGACAGGTAACTCAACAGAATTGAATAAGCATCGCCTATACTTGACCAGGGCTCTAACAAATATAATTATCAAAGATGCAGGTAAGGCCAAATAGTCCAAGTAGAAAACAATCAGCTAGAATAAAGATAGATAACAAGATCAATAAATGAATTTTGAAACATAAACCGAAGACTTATCTGTTAAAGTGTAGATCGAACCATCAGTTTAATACTGGTTCACTTTCAAGAAGTTATTCGCCCCACTTACTAGTGCGATGGGTAAGCAACTTTTCTTACAAGATAAGATGTCTCGGATCATCGTTGACACACACCAACAATGACCATCTCGAAAGCCTCCTCAGTACGCCGGCCTCCTAAGTCAAAAATGTATGGAGTAGAAAAAAAGGGAGAGAGAGTTGTGAGAAATAGAGAGACAGCATTTTTATTTCTATATCTTTTCTTGCGCGAAAAAGAATATACACACACACACACACACACACACATAGCCCTTGGAAACCTAAAACTAATTTGGACTAGGATACCTAATCCAATCAGTTAATTGCTTCTATTTTTCTCAATTTTCTATACAAGTTAGAATTAGTCTAAGTTTGGTTTGCGAAGGGGAGGGGGAGGGGAAGGGGAAAGTGGAGGAAGAGTGGCACATTTTATGTCCACCAAGGGAACTAAATATCATTACATTCATCCTATTTGGTTGGAGTGTAAGGTAAGTAAATACGATTTACCTCTCATTATTTGGTTGTAAGGTATATGAGAGGAAAAAATTTAAGAAGAGCTCAAAACGACAAACATTTCATTTGGAAGATCAAGGTAACAAATGGAAAAGGAATGGAGGTCAAATAAGAAGGGATTAGGAGTGCAACAAAACAAGAGAGGCTGCCCAGAGCTGACTCAGTGCCAGCCCAGAATGACGGACCCGGCGCTGGCCCGGATTTGGCTTGGTTCAATCGCTTAGATAAAATCGAGCCACGCCGGCTACCTATGCTAGAGCCGAGGCCGGCCCTATTTTACCTCCCAATCCAACTAATTCGGAAGGGAAGAAAAATGTGGCATGGAAGGGATCCAATTCCCTTCCACAAATACTTCCCACCCTATAATCACTCCAACCAAACGAGGTAAATTGCGCATTTACCTCCTGTTTTACTTCCCCTCCCCTTTTCCTTTTCACTTTCACTCAAACCAAACTTACACTTATTTAGGACATAATAAATGAAGAGGAGTGTGAAACATGACCATAACGAAGCCCAAACCTGAGCCAGGCCGGGCAGAAGGCCCGTGCGCGTGTGTAGTAATGTAGACTACTACCTTAAGCTTTATTTCAAATCTATGGAAAACCTTTTAACATATAAAGGCTCCAACAATTTTGAACTTTTCCTATATGGGGCTCATGTATAACATGATTTTTGAATTGGTTAAACACCTAACTTTAATGTCCTCTAATTATGGATTCCTACCATTAAAATAGTTTCTACCATAGTCAAACACAATTTCTAACATGTGAAGAATAACTTTCAAAAATTATTTTAGGCTTACTAATCATGAATTCAAATATATAAACTCCTAAAGTTGCCATTTTCAACAATCCCCCACAAATTTATAGTTAAAGACTATCTAACGTTGACATAATCTATTTTCGATAATGGTGCCTTGCGGTTTGAACCACTACCTAAGTTTTTGATAGGGCAAAAATCATCACTATTTTTCTAGTTATTTGAGATTAAATTGATATACTTTTGATTTAATAGCTAGGCATATTCCTTCCTATTCGATATTTTGGTTGTAAAAAGTGTTTTTTGATAAATTTGTGTAGATTTAAGTGGATTTAGAGCAAAAAGTGAAAGATTATAGATTGGACCTGGCATCAAGTCCATTTTGATATGTGTCGGCAAATTTTCCTTTTCCAAGCAGATTTTGGCAATTTCAGTTTGATTCTTTTAGGAACTCTTTCAACCATAGAAAAGGACTCTTGTACACACTTTTTGGCAATTAGAACTCCTATAAATACAAAAGAATAACATCTCTAAATCAGTTTTCAACTTTGGGATTTGCAAACCCATAGGAAACTCCTAGAGAAACACCAAGATTTAGGAGGATCAAAGGAGAATTCTTAGAGAAGAAGTGGAGGTTGCTCAAGAAGTTTTCAAGGAAGAAGAAGAAGGATTACTTGTCTATGAGTGATTTCTTTTTCTCTTCTTTGTAATTTATTGACAATTTGAGTTTTAATTATTTTAATTGTATTTAGAGGATGTTTTTGGATTCATGACTTTGTATTGATTTTAGTTCTTTGATCAATTGATTATTGTCTTTGATATTTGATTACTTGTTACCATTGGTTCTAGTTGACTTGGGAAACGATGTTAGAAGTTTAGTGCATTGATTTCATATTTGTTAAATCTTAATGGACTTGGGAAACGAAGTTAAGATTAAAGAACCTAAATGATCAAAGATTAGTTGATTTCACCTCGAGTAAAGGGTCATTGGCTAATTCCATGTTTATAAGGTATGAGTTTAATGCATCTTTTGGCTATTTTAGTGCAATGGAAAATTTGCTAAATTAATCAAGAGATAGTGATCCCATGGATTGGGAAAGAAATGTAGTCTACATAAGTAAGTTCATGACTTGGAAAATGATTGAATCTTCCTTAAGTTCCTTCATGGTGCCAAGATGATAATAAAATTGTGATAAGTGCTAATAATTATTGTTATGTCTGTGAGGATTTCTATCTATTTACGTGTCTTTTCTCCTTATTCTTACTGCTTGATAAATATTGTGACTTGTTTTTTGTGTACTTGGTCTATTCTCTAGTATATTAGGTTAGTGTTTTATTTATCTCTTCTTATTTTATTGGCTAAACAATAAAGATTTAGGTAAAGTAAGGTGGGAGCCTAAGTTCTTGTGGATTCGATGCTTGCTATTCCCTATATTATACGATTGGTCTACTTGCCTGTATGTGTAGTTTTAATGGTTAGTATTTTATTAAAGCTTGATTGATTGTGTAATTTATTTGTAATATTTCCTACACTAAAAAACATGCATAAAGTTTTTTGCGCCATTGCCGGGGATGGGTACTATCGAAAACACTTGAATCTTGTTAATTTAGCCTTTGTTGTATTTGTAAATACCACTAACTTTTGTAATTTGTGAATCTTTCTAATTTGTATATTTTTCTTTCCTTTATTTTTCTATTATTTTTGTTTATTTTTATTTTCGATTTGATCATTGTTTTTCTTTGAACGTGGATTGACATCATCATGAACTCTTACTTTTGGCCATAAGATCAATGTAGCTACAATAATGATATATTGGCTAGGTTGCAAGCTCTGATTGACGCTTTTTGTGAGACGTCACTTGAAGCCTCAATGCGTTCTTTTCTCACCAATACAAATTTAGCTGTTAAGTGGCATAAAGAAGCATCCCAATGTATTATCCATCGAAGAACACAACTAGCCAAGTTGGTTGAAGACGCCATAAAGGCACATACACTCAATCAAGAGAATCCCTAAGGAAAGAAGAGAGGATATGAGGAACAATTGCCCAATGTGAAAAGGGAGGTATTTGATTCTTCTCTATGTGCTAATAATTATAATTTTTCTTTGTCACATGATTTCTTAGGTTCCTTTCCATTCTTGGAGGACAATGGTCCAAATGATGATGTATAGAGTTTAATATATCTCAAGGAGTTAGATCTTATAACGCTACATCATAAGAAATCCTTGGAGGATGGTGGTAATCTCTACCCTTCACCCCATTCAAAGGGAGGTAACTTAGTTCTTGTAGATCATAATTTGAAAAGTACGAATTTCTTGATCCCATCTTTGAAAACTCAAATGGTAAGTTTTCAGGGAAATTTTCATTGTGACAAATCTTTTGAAGGGTTAAATGGTGATTTCAAGTTTGATACATTCTTTAGAGACTATGTGCACATATATGTTGGCAAAAATCTTTGTGTGGTTAAAGGAATGTTAGAGAAAGAGGTTTATATGTTTTGTTTCGTTGAGAAAAATTATTTTCATGAACCTTCTATTTTTCGAAACACTCTCTTATTTCTACTTTCATCATGCCTACTTTTTTCAATGAGCTCTAATTTCTTTTACAAATGTTTGATGAGAAAGAATGATGAGTAGAAAAAGTTTGTCTCTTTGCCTTAGGTTGGGTTTTCTTTAGTTGGTTAAGTGTATTTTCCCTCCCCAAATAAGGAAAATATTTTTCATCTTAACTGTGGAGGAGTGAGTCTTATCTTTATTTGCTTTCTTAGAATTTTTAGTTTGTTTTCTTTTATTTAGGTGTGTCTTTCTTTTGTTAGTATTTTCCTTGTGCTTTATTTGTGTCTTCTTTTTGTAGGTTTGAAAAAGTCTTTTTGACCAAGCTCTTCTATTCTTTTCCAAGTTCATATTGTTTGGAATTTATTGCACTTGGGGAATATTGCTTAACTTTCTACCTCCTTTATCATTTTTGGACCCTTTTGGAGATGCTTTCTTGTGTTTATTTTTTACCAATGAGGACATTGTCCAATTTAAATGTAGGGGAGGTTTAGGAATATTTTTTGTCCAAGTTTTTATCAATTATCTTGATATTTTCTTGGTATACAATTTTGTTGAAAATTTTGACATTTTGAAAATTTGAAAGTTTGAATATATGGAGCTAAATTGAGCTTATTTGTCTATAATGAAGTTATAATTTTCTTTTTATCTGTGGATATAGATTTGTCATCCATTATGGTTTGATTTTTATTTAAAAGGTAAACTTGTGTATTAAATTAGAATTTGCTAAGTCTTGAGAATTTAAGTTAACATTGATTATATTTGGTATTTGAAGTTGTTTTACTCTTTGAGTTTGAATATGGAAGATATGATGAAATATGGAAAGAGTTGTTGACTAATTCTTGTATTATAGATTTAAAGTTTGCTTGAATTTAAGTTGTAAATAAGGAATTTGAGGAAATAAAAAAATTTTGAGTGAAAAGAAAAAATGTGGGTTGAAAAAAACATGGAGTTGGAAAAAAGACTACTTTCATCTATTGAGGAAAAAAAAAATAGAGAGACATTTTGTTGAAAAATGGGCCAATACAGTGAGTGGAACAAAAGAAATAAAAAAGTATCACACTCTCTTAAGACTATCTTGAAGGCAAGAAGGTAAGGAAAGAAAGAAGAAAGAAAAAGAAAATTGATGAAAAAATGTATAACGACTATAAGGGGGTCAATATGGTGCGTGAAGAGAATTTAATTCATTTGAGGCTATCAATTACCTAAGTCATTGAAGAGAGAGAGAGAGAGAGAGAGAGAGAGAGAGAGAGAGAGAGAGAGAGAGAGAGAGAGAGAGAGAGAGAGAGAGAGAGAGAGAGCGAGAGAGAGAGAGAGAGAGAGAGAGAGAGAGAGAGAGAGTAAAGTGTTTCTTTGTTTCATTAACTTGAGTTGTGTAAATTTGAGTTTATAATGTTAGAATTGGTTAAATGGCTTGACTTATATGATTTATGTTATCTATATTTTTGCTTAAGAAGTAGGACGATTTTCTTGTACTAGAGATATAAGATTGTTTAACTTAACTTTGAAGGCTTGGGATTATTTGATTAAATACATGAGTTTACAAGGTTTTGAAAGGGTTGAGTGAATGATGAATTTATGTTTAAGGTTGGAAGAAAGTTATTTCTTCATTATGGATGAATTTGCTAAGGAAAAATTTGCGAAATTGTTTTGTCTTGTTCTAAATGCTTAGTGTCTAATTCTTGTTTGCTTGAGGACAAGCAAAAGTTCAAATGTGGGGTATGCGATAGGGACTAAAATCATTACTATTTTCCTAGTTATTTGAGGTTAAATTAAGATATTTTTCATGTAATAATTAGGCATATTCCTTCTTATTTGACATTTTACTTGTAAAAAGTATTTTTAACAAATTTGTGTAGATTTAAGTGGACTTCGAGCAAAAAGTGAAAGATTACATATTGGACCCGGCGCCAGGTCTAGTTAAGGCACCAGGCACTAAGTCAGTTCTGGAAAAGCAGCAATTTTGAGGAGAAACGAATTAAACTTGGCACTAAGTGGGTTTAATGGACCCAGTGCCAGGTCCATTTTGATACATGTCAGCGAATTTTCCTTTTCCAAATAGATTTTGTCAATTTCAGTTTAATTCTTTTGGAAACTCTTTCAACCACAGAAAAGGACTCTTGTACACACTTTTTGACAATGAGAACTCCTATAAATACAAAAGAATAACATCTCTAAAATAGTTTTTACCTTTGAAATTTGCAAATCCATAGGAAACTCCTACAGAAACACCAAGATTTAAAAGGATCAAAGGAGAATTCTTGGAGAAGAAGAGGAGGTTGCTCAAGAAGGTTTCAAGGAAGAAGAAGAAGGCTTACTTATCTATGAGTGATTTCTTTTTCTCTTCTTTGTAATTTATTGATAATTTGAGTTTTAATTATTTTAATTACATTTAGAGGATGTTTTTGGATTCATGACTTTGTATTGATTTTAGTTTTTTGAACAATTGATTATTGTCTTTGGTATTTTATTACTTGTTATCATTGGTTATTGATGTGTTTTCTTCTAATTAACTTGGGAAACGATGTTAGAAGTTTAGTGCATTGATTTTATATTTGTTAAATCTTAATGGACTTGGGAAACAAAGTTAAGATTAAAGAACCTAAGTGATCAAAGATTAGTTTATTTCACCTCAAGCAAAAGGTCATTAGCTAATTCCATATTTACGAGGTATGAGTTTAATGCATCTTTTGGATATTTTAGTGCAACTGGAAAATCTGCTAAATTAATCAAGAGATAGTGATTCCATAAATTGGGAAAAAAGTGGAGTCTACATAAATAAGTTCATGACTTGGAAAACGATTGAATCTTACTTAAGTTCCTTCATGGTGCCAAGATGATAAGTAATTGTGATAACTACTAATCAATTATTATTATGTTTATGAGGATTTCTATCTATTTACATGTCTTTTCTCCTTATTCTTACTCCTTGATATTCCTTGTGACTTGTCTTCTATGAACTTGGCCTATTCTCTAGTATATTAGGTTAGTGTTTTATATATCTCTTCTTATTTTATTGGTTAAACAATAAAGATTTGGGTAAAGTAAGATGGGCACCTAAGTTCTCGTGGATTCGATACTTGCTATTCCCTATACTATACGATTGGTATACTTACTCGTATGTGTGGTTTTAGTAGTTAGCATTTTATTAAAGCTTGATTGATTGTGTAATTTGTTGGTAATATTTTCTACACTAAAAAACCTACATCAATTATCTAAGTTATGCCTCCATAGGAACAGATGGACTTAAGTCTTGAATTTGAACCTTGAGTGTGACGGCGTCCATTGGTAACAATAGATTATTAGCTATGGAGACAATCTTTAGGGTTAACATGATATAGCTATATATCCTGATCTTATCTCAATAGTATATTTAGAGAAAATCCAATTCCCTTTAATTGGAGCCACAGAACAATACTCCCATAATTGGCAACTCCAAGAATGTATTACTAGCACCTTATCTAAATGGCTTGATCCCATTCAGAGACTAAAGTTTTACTGAACTTGCAGTAAACTCACCTTTAGGCTTTCAGGGAAAGGACCTAAAATATAATGGTATTAAAATAGGTGCCTAATTCAGTCAGACAGTTTATACCATATTGAACCGCCTTGTGGGATCTCCACTTGGTAGTTGGGTTGCCACTGTAGGTGAATCGTTGATGGGTTATCAGTCCCATTCCCAACCTAGATTTAAGGAACAAGGAGTTTTCAATCCCATAGTTAGAGAGTCCATACTATTATCTTTGGATCCAACAAAATCAACGGGCACCACCCTTTCAGACACTAATTCTCTTATAAACTTAAGTCTAATTTGGATGTGTCTCTTGGTCTTATGATTATACTTGGTACTCTATATATTTGCAATTTTAGTTTAACTATCACAATGCACAAATATAGTAGTCACGGCTTGCTGACTATTGGCAAAGAGGATAATAGTCTATACAGCCACTCAGCTTCCGTTCTAGTAGTATCCAAGGCACAAAACTCAATCTCGAAGATTGATCGAGTTATCAAAGTCTATTTACACGACTTCTAGGTAACTACTCCACCACCTAATGTAAAAATATATCAACTACAACCATTACTACTAGAGTTCTTGGCAATCCAACTTGCATCACTATACTCATCGAGTACAGCAGGGAATTTCCCATAATGCAATCCAAGGGAAATTGTTTACTTTAAGTACCTTGTTACTCTATCCAAGCCCTCCCAATGAGTCCGATTATGTCAACTTATATATCTGGCTAGCTTAGACACAGAAAATAAAATATCTGGTCTTGAACTATTTGCAAGATATTACAAGCTATCGATAATTTGAGAATATCTTAATTGAGACACAAGAATTCCACTTTCATTCTTGAACAAAGCTATAGAAGGGTCACTTAAAGTTTTAGCAATTTTACAATTTTGATAACTATATTTCTCAAAAACACTTTCAACATACTGAGATTGAGAAATAGTTATCTCCTCAGTTGAGCGAATCAACTCAAGACCAAGAATCATATATGCAACTCCCATATCCTTCATTTCAAACTTACTTTTCAAGAATGATTTAGTCTCATTAATTATCTCAATATTGGACCCAAATAGCAAGATATCATCCACATACAGGCATAGTACAATATATAATGCATTCATTACCATTAACCTTGTAGTAGACACACTTATTATTCTCATTTATAATAAAGTCAAAGGATAATATAGTTTTATCAAACTTTCATGCCATTATTTGGATGCTTGTTTTAGACCATATAAGGAGTTAACCATTTTACATACTTTTTGCTCACTTCCTTTGGCTACAAATCCCTCAGGCTAATCCATATATATGTTAGAATTCATGGACACCTAAACGAGGAAAACACCCACGAATCCATATTGAGAACCGAGGCCAAACAATTAGATTGATTAAGAGTTTACAGAATTACCTCTATATTGCTGGAAGCAAGACTTCTGCCTTCAGATTTCCAAGCATATGTGCATTTTGAAAGATCACCAGACACTGCAATACACGAATGTCCTCTATCAGATATACACAGCGAACTCAGTTCAATGCCCGGGAGTGCTAGTGTCTAGGGTTTTTAGAGGCTAAATTTCTAGATATGGAAGCACGAAAATTTTATGAGATAGCTACAACAAGAAGACGGCTAAGGTTTTCTTTTAAAACGACACAAACTTCTTGGAGTTTCACTCGTATAATATCTTATCATATCTTATTTTAAGTTCAAATTAAATTAAAAATGATATGATAAGATTCTGCCATTATTTTGATAATTTAACTAATTAATTTACAAAGTCAAATTCTTATAATCTGGACATCCTCCAGATACATTGAATATGGAAATATTTCCAAATTCATTGTATCTAGTCACTTTTCTAGGTTCAATTAACCTAGACACATTTTCAGATACATCGAACCTAGTCACCAGAAAAATAACCTAAAATATTCACTTAATGTGTGACCCTATAGGTTCATTTAACACTGCAATGTGCCCAAATCACATTTAAAATGGCCCAAAAGTTATAAATGGTTTCTAGCAAAACATTATAACTATTCAGGTTAAATGAAAATCAGTTATCTCTTTAAACCAAATCATAACTTCATATTTAGTCCTTTTATCACACGATATCTAGATTAAGCATAAGGCACGGAACATGTCATCCTTATTAAGCTTAATCGACTATTTTTTTATCTCATAGTAGATTGTTCAAATAAAGGATATCAATATCTCAAATTGATATATTTGAGCACAATCATGCATTTTAACATTCTAACTTATCAAGGGGCCCATGCATATTTCTCCCAAGAATGAGGGGGACAAATTTCTTCACTATCAATCATATTCCTCTCCCTAGTTTATTTTATATCCAATAGTGGCCAAATTTTATTATCTAGTTAAAGACAACTTTAGACAACGTCAAGATATAGAATTTATCAAGTACGAAACTATGATGAATTCAGGTTGAAGGACTTCTAATATCATTATGGTTAGAAAGTACTTATGACATGTCCCATGAAGTACTCTCACAGTGGGTCATGTCCAATACAATATTCTCTAATATTTATTTATATTTTGACTTGATATCCTATGTATCCATGACTAGTAAAACTAGCCATTAAGTCACAAACATACTAATCTTAATTTATTATTATTCCACTAATAATAATCGATTAGAGACAATTTAAGAATGTTATTCTATTTGTTATAGGGTTTTACTATCAAGCCGGGTATTTAATAACCATAAAACTAAACGTACTATTCATGAAAAGAAATGCCTCATATTATTACAAAACACATAACGACAATAGTATAAGTACAAATTATTTTAGGGCATATCTCCAACAATATATCTTTTCTTCAAGATCACCATGATAAAAAGTTGTCTTCACATCCATTTGATGGATAGTGAAACCATATATAGAAGCTAATACAACAAGCATTTAGATTGTAGTCAAACGAGTTACAAGAGAGTAGGTATCAAAATAGTCTATTCCCTCTTTTTGTCTAAACCCCTTGGCAACTAATCTGGCCTTATATTTATCAATAGTTCCATCTTGTTTAAGTTTCCTCTTAAACATCCATTTACATCCAATTGTAGCATACCTAGGAGCGAGATCAACCAATTCCTATGTCCCATTAAAGACAATGGAATCCATCTCTCTTTTGGAAATTTCTTTCCAGTGCCCTGCTTCTGAGGAAGCCATGGCTTCTTAAAAGGTTAAAGATTCATCCTCAACATTATAAATGGCAAAGTCACTTACAAAGTCTTGACTACCTTAGCTCACTTGGACATGCCCCATATCTCTCACCCCGTCTACGTGGTCAGGAATGGAGTAAGATGCTAAGGCTGAATCTAAAGTAGAAACATCTTAAGGCAGACTAGTTTTCATGGGAAACATATCCTCAAAGAATGTAGCATCACGGTATTTGAACAATTGTGTTAACATCCATGCCAGATATTTCAGACTTAACTACCAAAAACCTCATAGTATAGCTTGTTTTCGTATAACCAGTAAAGATGGTATCAACAGCCTTTGGTCCAAACTCTTTCCTCTTGTGTTCACGGATTAGAATTTTTACAAGATAACCCCACGCATGTAATTATTTTAAGTTAGGTGTCCAACTTTTCCAGACTTCAAATGGAATTACCTCTTTATGTTTGTGAAGGACTCTATTCAAAATATGGTAAGCCATATTCGAAGCTTCACTCCACATATACTTAAGCAGTCCAGAATTTAACAGCAGACTGTTAATCATATCATTAAAGGTTTTATTTTTTCGTTCAGCAATCCTATTTAACTGGGGAGAATAATGGGGTGTCTCCTCATGAATTATACCACTCCTTTGGTGATATTCAACAAATGGATTAGACATATACTCTCCACCTCTATTAGATCTTACCCTTCTAATTTTTTTGCCAATTTAAGTTTCAACTTCATTTTTTAATATAAGAAAATTTTCAAGTGCTTCATCATTATATCTAAGTAAATAAACATGACAATATCTACTGCAATCATCAATAAAAGTAATAAAGTATTTCTTATGTTCCTTAGTCAGCAAATCATCGAGCTCACAAATATTTGTGTGAACTACATCAAGTATTTCTAAATCCTTTTCAATTGAATGATATGGTTTCCTGGTTATTTTAGCTTCCACACACACCTGACATTTGTTTTTCCTGTCAATATCATGTTTAAAAATCAAATATAAATTCATCATCCTTTTAATAGAAGTTAAATTTAAATGTCCAAGTCTACGATACCAAATATCAATGGATTCTACAGTATGCCCCATAAGATTAATAGAATTTTCAATAGAAGACACTTTATTCAAATCAGAAGTAAATTGTTCAACTCTTAATAAACCATCTGACAAATAACCTTTGCCAACAAAAGTATTGTAGTGTATAATCACTACTTTATTACATTTGAAATTAAACTCAGAAAAAGAAATTAAAAATCGTTCAATATAAGCGGCAGATTATGTGTGAACACAAAGGGCAATTATTGATTATGATGAAACTTATTCTCCTATTGTTGATGCTATTACACTTCAGATATCTTATCGGTTTGGCGGTACATGAAAAGATAGATATGCGCCTATTAGATGTTGTCACTTACTTACTTGTATGGAAATTTAGAAAATGATGTTTACATGAAAATCCCAGAAGGATTTCATATGCGAAGCATATAAACATTATCCTCGTGAAAATTACTCCATCAAGTTGAGAAATCATTATATGGCACTGAAGCAATGCGGGCGCATGTGGTTCACACGTCTTAGTGAATATTTATTGAAAGCGGGATTTAAAAATGACCAGGTATGTCCATGTGTTTTTATTAAGAAATCTGGTTCTAAATTTGTGATATTAGCTATATATGTTGATGATATTAATCTTATTGGAACTCCTGAAGAGCTCCAAGAAACAATTGATTATTTAAAAGAGAATTGAAATCAAGGATTTTGGTAAAACCAAATTTTGCCTTGGTTTACAAATTGAACATTTGGAGAGTGGAACATTTATTCATCAATCAACATATACGACAAAAGTGCTAAAAGATTTTACATGGACAAAGCACATCCATTGAGTATTCCAATGATCGTCCGATCATTAAATGTGGATAAAGATCCTTTCAGACCTCAAGAAAATGATGAAGAACTCCTTGGTCTGAAGTACCATATCTCGGTGCAATTGGTGCATTGATGTATCTTGCTAATAATACACGACTGATATTGCTTTCTTTGTCAATTTATTAGCAAGATTTAGTTCTTCACCAACACGACGACATTGGAATGGAATTAAACAAGTCCTTCGATATCTCCAAGGTACAATTGATCTCGGATTATTTTATTCAAATAAAACCGGTCCAACATTGATAGGTTATGCGAATCTTTGGTTATTTATCGATCCACATAAAGCACGTTCTCAAACGGGCTATCTATTTACATGTGGAAATACTTGCTATATCATGGCGTTCTACGAAACAATCTATAGCGACTACTTCTTCAAATCATCTTTGAAATTATAGCCATTCATGAAGCAAGTCGAGAATGTGTATGGCTAAGATCCATGATTCATTATATCCGAGAAAGTTGTGGATTATCATCAATCAAAGGTATTCCAACTCCTCTTTATGAAGACAATGCAGCTTGCATAGCTCAATTACGAGGAGGATATATTAAAGGAGATCGGACAAAACATATTTCACCAAAATTCTTCTTTACTCATGAACTCCGAGAAGAAAGGTGAAATTGATGTGCTACAAATTCGGTCATGTGATAACCTCGCGAGATATTTTCACGAAGACTTTACCAGCTGCAACATTTGAAAAGTTGAGATATAAAATCGGTATGCGTCGGTTT